>JAOYMZ010073865.1:0-11963 GCA_025802335.1 Pinguicula primuliflora | reverse complement strand
TTCAGAACTCTAATCAACCTAGATGCAATTTCTGCAATAAGGCTGGTCATGTTTTAAGTAACTGCTTTACTTATAACAAAGCTTAGAAGTTTCAACAGAGTTTGAATAATGTGAATAGTAGTTCAAATGCATTATTTGTTACTGACTGTCAAAATCAAAATGAGTTGGGAATTTTAGAAATGGTAATATCACAGGACAGATTGCTACTAAACATGTACATGGTCAAAACTGCAATAATAACTTGAATTCTGTTGTGTGCCCTGCTCAAAAACAGTGTGTTCATATTAGTCATGTCTCTAATTCATGCATGAACAATAATGTGGCTAATTCTAATACTGAAACTAATCACTGTGATCCTACAAATTTGGCTAGCTGTTCTAATTGCTCATTACAAATCGATTCTATCTTTTATGTTGAAAATAATGAGTGAATATGATGCTTTAAGTGATTTTATGTCTGAATGTCTGAAATTCAGTGAAACCATGCCTGATCAGAGTCTGAATTTGAGTGCTCCTATTACTGTTTTGTCAGACACTGTTCATGTCTTTCAAAATTCAGAATCTGTACATGTTTTTCAAAAAACAGAGTCAAATAAGATTGATGAATTTGTTTTAAAAACTGTTCTAATATGGATTATGTCTTGAATGTAACTGAGGTGCAATCTTCAAAAGAATGGGTCTTAGATTCAGGATGCATTTATCACATGACACCACATCTAGACTGGTTTAATTCTCTAGATAAAATCGTGCATGGTTTAGCTATAATGGAAAATGACCACACTTGTAAAATAGAATGGACAGGTTCTATTTGTTTGAAACTTGAAAATGGTACTACAATTAAATTGACTAAGGTTAGGTACATTCCTGATTTGAAAAGAAACCTTATTTCACTTGGTATGCTTGAAGAAAATGACTGTCATTACTTTGCTATTAATGGTGTTCTTACTGTTTACAAGCATGATTCAGTTGTTTTAACAAGCTTTCGCAAAGATAGACTATATTATTTGAATGTGAAGACATTATGTGCAGATGTGTTGACTGTTTCTAGTGTTGGTGAAACTAAGTTGTGGCATTTGCGTTTAGGGCATATGAGTGAAAAGAATCTGTCTATTTTGCATGCTAAGGGTCTGTTTGGAAAACAAAAATTAGGGAAACTAGTTTTTTATGAGTCCTGCATTTATGGTAAACAACATAGGGTTAAATTACCTAAAGGTGTGCATAGGTCAAAACATTGTTTAGAATATGTGCATTCTGACCTGTGGGGGCCTGCTTCAGAGGCGACACATGGCGGAGGGAATTATTTTTTATCACTGATTGATGATTTCAGTAGGAAGGTTAGGGTGTTTTTGTTAACAACTAAAGATGAAACCTTTGCATGCTTTAAAAACTGGAAGACTTTATAGAAAATCAGAAAGGAACCAAAATTAAATATTTGAGGATAGACAATGGCTTAGAATTCTGCAATCGTGTCTTTGATGATTTCTGTGCATTGCATGGCATAAAAAGACATCACACAGTTAGATACACACCACAGTAGAATGATTTTGCAGAAAGAATGAATAGAACATTGCTAGAAAAGGTTAGGTGCATGCTGTCCACTTCTGGTCTGTCAAAAAAATTTTGGGGTGAAGCACTTCATACTACTGCTTTTCTGATAAATAGAACTCCTTCTAGAGTCATTGGTTTCAAAAATCCTGAGTCTGATTGGTTTGATTCTGAAGTGAAGTTGGAGAATTTGAAAGTCTTTGGATGTGCTGCTTTTGTTCATAACAGTGTTGGTAAACTAAAACCTAGGTCTGTTAAATGCATCTTTCTAGGATATCAAGAGGGTGTTAAGGGATATAGACTGTGGGATAAAAATATACCTGGAATGAAAGTGATTATAAGCAGGGATGTTATCTTTAATGAGGCAGATTTCCCTTATTTGAATGCTGATGCGAGTAAACATGAGTCTGATTTTGTGGTTGATACTTCTAGGAGGATTTCTTTGGATAAACAGACCCTCCCTAAAGTCCCTATTGAGGTGGATCATCATCCTATACCTCACATTGAGGTAGAGGATGGTGGGAATAGTTCTAACTCAGAACCTATTCCATCTCAGAATGATTCTGAAGTTGCTGAACAATATAATGTACCTGAAACTGTTATTGTTTCTGCTGAAAACTTGCCTGAGACTGAAACTGTGAATGATGATGTGCAAACTGAACAGCCTTTACAAACTTATGTGTTGGCTAGAGGTAGGGAGAAAAGGGTTAGAAAACAGAATTTAAGATATGCTAACTATGCTAAAATAATTGATTATGCCTTTACTGTTGGTCAGCAAGTTTTATTTTATGAACCTGAAACTCTTTCTGAGGCTCTTGCATGTTCTGATGCTCTTAAGTGGAAACTAGCTATGGATGATGAATTTAAATCTTTGCATGAGAATAAAACCTGGATTTTAGTTCTTAAACCATCTGGTAGAAAGGTTATAGGCTGCAAGTGGATCTTTAAAGTTAAAGAAGGTAATTCTGAAACTGATTCTGTGAGATACAAAGCTAGACTTGTTGCTAAAGGCAATAATCAGAGGGAAGAGTTAGATTTTAATGAGATATTTGCCCCTGTTGTTAAATTTAGGACCATTCGCATATTGCTTACTCTTGTTGCTTGGAATAATCTTGAGTGTGAGCAGCTTTATGTTAAAACTAAATTCTTGCATGGTGACCTTAATGAAGAAATTTATATGGATCAACCTTTAGGTTATGAAGATAGAGAAAAATCTGACTATGTATGTTTTCTGAAAAAATCTTTGTATGGGTTAAAACAAGCTCCTAGGCAATGATATAAAAGATTTGATTCATTTGTTACTAGTCTGGGATTTGTGAGAAGTCAGTATGATTCCTATTTTTATTTCCTGCTTAGGGGTGATAGTTCTGTTTATTTGCTTTTATATGTGGATGATATGCTTCTAATAAGTAAATTTAGGACTGAGATAGATAAAATGAAGCTGAAATTAAGATAAGAATTTGAAATGAAGGATTTAGGGGAAGCTAAGAAGATTTTAGGGATGGAAATTGATAGGAATAGGGAAAGTGATACTCTTAAATTACATCAGACAAGTTATATGTAAAAGGTTTTGAAAAAGTTTGGTTTTGACACTGTTAAATCTGTCTCTATGCCATTATCTCTACATTTTAAGTTAAGTAAGCTGCAGTGTCCTAAAACTCCTTCTGAAACTTTGGAAATGGAAGGTATACCTTATTCTAATGTCTTAGGCTCTTTGATGTCTGCAATGGTAAGTACATTGTCTGATTTATCTTATGCTGTCTCTTTTCTTAGTAGATTTATGTCTAATCCTGGCTTGGAACATTTGGCTACTTTGAAGTGGGTTTTGAGATACTTAAATGGAACCTGTGATCTTGGTCTTGTCTTTAGGAGAAACTTTCAGAACTTGAACTTATTTGGTTATGTGGATTCTAACTTTACTGGTGACTTTGATTCTCGTAAATCTACAACTTGTTATCAATTCTTGCTAGGTGGAAACTGCATAAGTTGGAAATCTCAGTTACAACATATTGTTGCATTGTCTACAACAAAATCTGAATATATTGCCTTGACTGATTGCTTTAAAGAGTGTTTATGGCTGCAGGGAGTGCTTAGTGAATGTTAAATATTGTCTGATATAGGAACTGTTTTCTGTGATAGCCAATCTGTAATTCATTTGAGTAAAAATCCTGTCTTTCATGAAAGAATCAAGCATATAGATGTAAAACTGCATTTTATTCGAGATATGATTGCAGATAAGGCTGTTTTGCTAGAAAAAATAGATACTAATTTAAATTCTGCTGATATGGGCACTAAGGTTGTGACACAATTGAAATTTCAGTTTTGTTTGGAGCATATTGGCATGAATAGAGGATGATATTTGGATACTGTCACTAATTTTCTTTTGCAGGACTATATTCTTTGCTTAGCTGCTATTTTACCTTCATATATACTGCAAGAAGCATGCTAACTTGGTTCCAAATTGTGATACTGTTTTTCATTCCTTATATCTCTGCATGTCATTTTAGAATTGTTGCATTTTGGGACTGCTAGCAAACTGTTTTGTAGAGTCTGTATCAATACCTGTACCATCTGGGCATGAGCATACTGCATTTTGGTCTATACCTGTTCTAGTGTTTTGGTTGCTTGTCTATTTTTGCAGGGAATGATCTGTTCGACTGAATTATGAGCCAAGGTGGAGATTGTTGGGTGTGGTCTCATAATTCAACCATTGTTAAAGCCCAATTCAAGGCCCATGAGGGAGTGCTCCTATCCTTACATCTATTTTAATTTTGTGTGTTTAAATTGCACCCACGAAGCACTGTTTATGCTTTGTGCACTTCACTCACGTTCGCTGTCCCGAAGATATAACCGGATGATATAAATGTTTATTAGAGTCTAAACCTTCGGGTTCGTGATGACTCAAATTGAATTGTCAACCGGGTAACGCTTAGCGTAATCTGAAGGTTGAAATTCTTATCCTCGAATTACACCTCAGTTGACCTCGGGAGCCTCAGATTACGGTTCATTGGTTGAATACTGGTTTTGGACCTATTTCTTGTTCTTTGGGCCTCCTGTTTTGTTTGCCCCATCTCATTTATCCCATTTATACGTTATTATTACTTATATTTCCTCATTGGCCCAATTACATTTTATCCATACCTGTTCTCGTCCCGGTACATACAGCCCATCTCACCTTCACTCATTTAGTGTCAATACAGTCCGGTTTTCTTGGCCTGTTTCCCTCTTCATCCATCGTACATTCTGGACCCTAGTATATAAGAGATACTTAACATTCTTTCTCGTCACTTTTCACTCTCCACTTGTGTACTCTCGTTGCGGCACTCTCTCGCGAAACCCTAGCTTTTCTCCGAACTCTTTGAGCCATTTTTCTTGCTCCTACATGGATCTTTATCTGTTTTCTCCCTGGATCTGTGATCCTTGCTGCATTGCCTCTCTTTTGAACCGATTGTATCCGGTTTCCGTTGCCATCAACGAGGGTGGATCGAGGTCAAACTGACGGCTCGTTCGTTTTCCGGCGTTCTACGCTTGAGATTTTGATAGCTACATGCTTCTGTGCTCTCTTGAGACAGGATTTGATATATACGTTGCTGTTTAAGTTTTGTATATTTCATTTTCTATCAGCTACTAATGCTTTTCTTTTACTATTATTGCTAGATCCGACAATTACTTGTCCTACATAAATGTTTCGAGATGTATGAATACCCAAAATGGTTTTAGATATTAGATGTGTCAGCTCCAAACTACCTGTCCAAGGATGTGATGATTCCATGGCTAAAGATATTGATGCACGGCTCAATATCCAAATCCTCAAATTCCTCCCTAAATCAAGGAGGTTACAATCCAGGAGAGATCCCCACAATTTAGGATGATATCCCCACAATCATGGAAGACCTTTTATTCTATTTCGTATCCTTTTTTTTATTCTCAACCTCTATATATAGAGAGGTATTGCTGTAAGACTCTTAGCTATGACATGAGAAGTTTATCTTGTACTCATGAAGGTTGTGTTCTCCCTCCCTTAGAGTTCATAGGTCATGTCCTCCTTTAGAGTTCATTTGGTTTGTTCTCCCAACTTGGGTTCAACGGTTATTATCACCATTCTACTCGTCTACCGCCATTCCACTCGTGTCAATCAAGGAAACCTAACATTGGTATTGGAGCCAGCGAGTAGAAAACCATGTCACACTATTTTCACTACCCATCCTACAATCCACAACTGCTTCCGCCCAGCGCATGCACGACTGCTGCAACACCTCTTTTCCCCGACGGTGGAGTTCTGTTACGGCCCGTCGCATACATAGCCGCCATGTATGAAGCCTCAGGAACTCTTCCAGAGATGCACCCTCAGTTAAAAGCCATGCTGCAAGCCCTGATGGTGTTGTCTCTCCGCACGGAGCAGGTTCTACACAAGCTCCTTAACCATATTACGACCATGGAAAAAATGCAGGAATCCATGGTCACAACAAAAGAGCTCCCTGTTCTGGCCAAGGAACCACCGCAAGAGGTCACATTCGCTCTGACCGCCACCTTCACGCCAGCATTGTCGCCTTTGGAGCCTGCGAGGCTTCCTCAAATCCTGACGGCCGTGCCACTCGAATCCCTCCAAGCGACAGGTGCCACGTATGTTTCTGTCGGGCGGGGTGGTGTTTTCGGTCTCGCAGCCACCATCTCTGTTCTGGTACCCCTGCCACCACTCCCAGTTTCGGTCACCAGACCACCGCCATTCCCTTCGCGGGCAAAGCCACTACCGTTTGCTTTGTGTTGAAGGAGACCCTTTTGTGCATTCAAGGTTGAGGAAAAACAATTTTGTAGAAGATGACTGACGCCTTGATCGCTGGATGTATACAAGGCGTTTGAATGTTTGAATTTGGAAGTGTGCGGAGCAAATGGATGCTTCAGGAAGCTTAGATTTTTCATTCCAGCTAAAACATCAATTACAACATTCCTTATATACAAACTGTCACCGGCAATTGAAGGCCCATTACCACAGCCCAAATACACTAAAAAAAATAGAAACAAATAGGATCAAAACAATATGTAATCATACATCCGAAACACAGCACGGGAAGAAACAAAAGAGAACATCCGAATCAGTCTTGTGTCTCTTGAAGATCCTGGCCAACTGGAATTCTCAACACTCTGCAGGCACGAAAACCGGCGGTTGCTCTACCACCATGCCAACGCGGGGTTTCAATTCCCTTCTCCGTGTTGTG
This sequence comes from Pinguicula primuliflora, assembly GCA_025802335.1. Taxonomy (NCBI): domain Eukaryota; kingdom Viridiplantae; phylum Streptophyta; class Magnoliopsida; order Lamiales; family Lentibulariaceae; genus Pinguicula; species Pinguicula primuliflora. Next base: position 5,203 of record JAOYMZ010073865.1, on the reverse strand, counting down.
CCACTAACGAGAAACTCCCTGGAAGAAAGGGAGGAAAGCTTTCGTGGGGACAGATTTTTCAGTCCCTCACGTTCGCGAACTCCGCCTACTTTTTCGCACGATATGCGGGAGGCACGACAAATTTTATTGCAATGCGGTTTGTTTGGGATCCAGGTAAACATCGCCAGCAGTCTGGAAGGGACAAGTTGGTCTTTTGGCCACCTCTGAGTTTATCGGGTATTGTCGTATTTTGGCAGGACACTACGCTTGGGATTAAGCATATTTTTAAAGGAGAGGGTAATGTCAGAATGTCATGACTCCAAACTACCTGTCCAAGGATGTGATGATTCCATGGCTAAAGATATTGATGCACTGCTCAATATCCAAATCCTCAAATCCCTCCCTAAATCAAGGAGGTTACAATCAAGAAGAGATCCCCAAATCAAGGAAGACCTCTTATCCTATTTTGTATCCTTTTGTATTCTCAACCTCTATATATTGGTACTGTTGTAAGATTCTTTAGCTATGAATAGGAATGTGAAAAAAATTCGAAAATCCGAACTCAGACCGATCGAATTTTATCCGTTCGGTTCAATTTTTTTCGGATTCGAATTATCCGAAAAAAATAATATTTCAATTTTGATTTTGGATTCAAATTCTATGTCAGAATTTTCGGATAACCGATCGGCTATCCAAACCGATCCAAAATAATTACACTCCCCAAAAAATATTTTCGCCCAGGCCTAAAGAAATTATGGCCCAAATTGACCTTGCACTTGTGGCCTGCAGAAGTCTCGCTGGCCACATGAAGTCAAGATTACTTAGCAGTCTTGGACATTATTTTATAATCCCCAGTCCTTGAGATTCTTATTCATCCAACCGGTGTGGGTCAAAACAGAGGATATGGCCTGAAACAGTTCACACCATTTCCATTTTTTCTCGCGATATCAAGCTCTGAGTAGGTCTGTTTGAGCAGCATCTTAGTGGCACCAAGTTTCATCTAGACACGTTCTTCCCTGATCACCTCAGCAGTTCGAAGCATCTCCTTCTTCATTCTGATCATCTCCATTTTATGAGATTGAGATGTGATTTCTTTGTTAAGTTCATGGCAGACGCTCTCCAGGGCTTTCCCCTGTTTAATCTCCTCTGACACCTCACGGGCAAGCCTCTTGTTCAAAGACTCGATTTTTCTTCGGGCCTTGCGCTCGGATTCAAGCTCGGCCTAAGATCAGCGATCTGGTCATGTGATATTTTGGATTCCGACTCCATGAAAGGCTTGATGAAGGTTTAAACCCAGAAAGATGCGTCAATATTCCGGGCTGAGATGGGGAGATGGAGCCTGTGAATCTGCCTCTGATCACTACAATCTTTTTGTTGGTGTTGATTGGAAAGATTGGTTTTCTGATGAGAAATGTAAGAAGGATTCTCGTAAAGGTTCCATGCCGGGCAGGTTGTGCTGGGAATTGAGATTTTAAAACTGTTATTGGGTTGATGACTATCTTGGGAAGACTCGTCTCTCATCTTGATAGATTGGAGTGTTTTTGAGTTGGATAGCTGCATTAATCATATAAACTCCCTCAATATATCACCGAACAAACAACTGAACTTGATTGCATATTCAATCTACACAAGTGAGTACCCCGAATATGATTAGCAGAAATTATGAACCCATCACAAAAATTTCACGACATTAAGAAATGGTTAAAAATTATACACCTTCTGTCACACACTAATATTGTTAACAATGTTTTAACATTTCGTACTATTGTATCCAAAATTCGATCCGATCCGAAATTCGAAATTCGATTAAAATAATCTGATTTTAAATGGATTGGATATGATTATTGTTTTTCAAAATTCGAATCCGAAAAAAATCGAAAAAAAAATCCAAATCTAATCTGATCCAATCCATTTGCAACCCTACCCCCAAGTCCTCCACCAAGCGAAAGATCCACCAACTATAAGAGCAAGCATTGCTCGGACAAAGCACTTCACCTCCTCATCGGTGCTGTTGATAGTGAACGGGTGATCTATCAAGTACTACTCGATATAGCCTATCCGGACTGCAGACTGATGGAAGACATCAGAAGCAAGGTCCATACCAAGCCACCTCTCTAAATACGCTCTGGAGTGCTCGGTCGTCCAGGTGCCACACCCCAGCTGATCAGAAGTAATGGGAATACCATCAATAGGAATCCCCCACAGCATCGACAGATCATGAAGAGTGATCGAACACTCCCTAAACGGCAACTAGAACGCATGTGTGGCCGGATGCCACCTCTCAACCAACCTCGTAATGAAATACCGATCCTCTCGTATATCGGCGGCGAAATAAGCACCCCACATCCCCGCCTCGAATATATACTGCTACACACGTCTGTCCAATTGGACCCTGCGTATAAATAGATCTGGATGATTGTCCTCATCGCCTCATCCAGATGGATCTGCTCGTCCAACACTCGAGAACTACGATTGGTAGCTAAATTTCATAATATCTCACAAGAAATCGGTTTGTACAAATCAGATCGCTGACTCTATTGGGAACTCATCCTATATAACAAATCATAACAAATCAATAATAATTCATTATAATTCAATAAATTCCTAATAATTCATAACAATTTCATAATAATTTCTAATAATCCATAACAATTTCATAATAATTTCTAATAATTCCTAACAATTTCATAATAATTTCTAATATTTCATAACAATTCATAATAATTCATAACAATTTCTAATAATTCCTAATAATTCCTAATAATCACTAATAATTCATAACAATTTCATAATAATTCCTAATATTTCATAACAATTTCTAATAATTCATGATAATTTTATAATAATTTATAACAATTCCATAATAATTCCTAATAATTCATAATAATTTCATAATAATTCCTAATATTTTATAACAATTTCTAATAATTCATAATAATTTTATAATAATTCCTAATAATTCATAACAATTCCCAATAATTTCATAATAATTTCTAATATTTCATAACAATTCCTAATAATTCATAATAATCACTAATAGTTCATAACAATTTCATAATAATTCCTAATATTTCATAATAATTTCTAATAATTCATAACAATTTCATAATAATTCCTAATATTTCATAACAATTTCTAATAATTCATAACAATTTCATAATAATTCCTAATAATTTATAACAATTTCTAATAATTCATAACAATTCATAATAATTCATAACAATTTCATAATAATTCCTAATAATTCATAACAATTTCATAACAACAACAATTCGTAAAAATTCAAAAAATCCAAAACTAATTGCAAGAGTCAAAAAATCTGAAACTAACTCAGAAGTCACTAACACGAAGAAGAAGGAGTCACGAACTCGTCGGAAGAAGAAGAACTCGGAAGACACGAACTCGTCGGAAGAAGAAGAAGAATTTTCCCGTCAGAGAAGAAGGAGTCACAAGTGTTTAAACCTGTCTTGGGCGATGATATAAATTTTTTTTACATCGGTCTTCCGAAGATCGGTAATACAAAATACCTGTCTTCGAATGACCGGTGGATTTTGCAAAGACAGGTAATACAAAATACCTGTCTTTGCATTACCGGTAAGATCTTAATTACATGTGATTAATTTTGTTAATGACGTTCGGTTTTCAGAAGACCGGTATTTGAGGATATCGGTCTTCCAAAGGTCGGTTGCTCGCACCAGTCTCTTAAAGACCGGTGCGTGGCATTTTCAAAAATCGGCCGCAATTTTGTGGCACAAACAAAAATTTTCAAATGTTTTTGAATACACAAAATTTTGGATTTGAATCCGGATTCGGATATTGTAATATTCAGATCCGAAACTCAATTGTACGCCCCTAGATTTTAGAATGAAATTTTTTTGTCTTTTCCGCTAACTTTTTTTGATGTAATTAGGGTTGCATAATCAGGTTTCAGGTCCGGGGATTGTGATATCCGAATCCGGACCAAAAATTTCGGATAATGAAATATATTTCCCGTACCCGATTTCGGTTACCCGATACCCGAACCCGACGGATATCGGGTACCCTATACCGGGTTTGGATAAAACCCAAATTTCGTTTTTTTTAAATGTATTGGTTTTGGGTGGACCAAATCCAATATTATATTATTTTTATTTATTGTTAAAGATTTCTAATTCAAGGGAGCGCTTCGTATGGTTAGTCTTGGTGTGGACAGTTTTCTCTTCGTGTGGACAATTTTTTCGTAGAACCATCCGTTATCGAAATTGATCGCACCATTGAAAAGCTTATATTTTTTAGATGAAGATTCATATGCTTTTGTTCGGTTTCCGGCGACGAACTACTTAACCCAAGGAGAAATGTGAACCCTCCATTAAACGGTGATAACGTCGTCGAAACTGGACCAAAGCATATGGATTTTCGTCTAAAAAATATAAGCTTTCCAATGGCGCAATCAATTTCAAAAACGGATGGTGCTACGAAAAAATTGTCTACACGAAGGAAAAACTGTCCACACGAATACTGACCATATGAAGCTGGTTGTCCTAAATAGACCCTTATCTAGACCCTTATCCTAGAGTTCAACTTATCCTATCCCAAGATTCTTACCGAATGCAAGAAAAAGAGGCATGATACCACCATAAGAATAAGAAGTGATTATCTTTTATCTTTGTGCCTCCTTTTCAGGGTATACAATAATTCAGTACATGATCGGATCTATCTTTTCCCTCTTGATTGCGCCAGACAGAGGAGCGGCTGGAGCTCATTCTGTAAAGAATGCAAGGCAACGACTGTTCCAAGATTATGCAGGAACATAAGATTTAATTACTTCCCCTGAGCACATTGTTCTTCAATCCGGCAGGGATCGAAATAAAATTTAAAAAAAAGGAACTAAAAATATATATAATTATTGTAAACAAAAAGGACGATATCAAAAAATTATAGAGCACGATACACGACGTGTCACTAATCCAATTCCCCACAATCTAAGGACCCACTAAACCAGAGCTACATTTGAGCAGAGACCATATCATAAGACAGTATCTAACATGCCCTTCATACTTTTAACATCTTCCTAAGGCTCAAGTTTCTTTTTTTGTTTTTCAGTCCCAAACCAGAAGAAACGTCACGGAAGCACGTGAAACATGCCCACAGGGAGCAAACAAACGTCTGCAACAATCAGCTTGTCTACAAGAAATAATCCGGTGTTCTCCGGGTAACATCGGGTTCCCCTCTCCTCGGAGCAGGC
>JAOYMZ010073854.1:0-11964 GCA_025802335.1 Pinguicula primuliflora | reverse complement strand
GGGGGTGTGGGGGAGGGGGGAAGATATATTTTTGCACTCAGGCGGACCTAGCAGATTCATTGGGCTGGCCAAAATCGGCCCCGAGCTGAAGCCCGGAGCCGCCGATACATAGGTCAGCCAGTGCCCCTATGGATCCGTCCCTGAGTTTTATTGTTGAAATAATGTATAATTTACATCGCAATAATGGGAGAATTCTTAACTTCCTGAATCCTAACTAGTCAGCTAGTTTTGGATCTTCTCATTTTCTCTCCATCTCTATGTTCCATTTGCATATATATTTCCATGTGACAATTATCTACTTCAACCCCTAACATGTTAGCTAATAGTATTGTCTGTCGAGCTTCTTCCAATAGAGTTTCCTATGTTTCTTGCTCTCTTGCTACCTCATTTTCACTCTCCTTTAATGGCCTTTTTTGTGGCTTCAATTGAAGTCTCTGCCCTCTCCTCTTCTCCATTCTAAACCTTTGAAATTCTTTTTGCTTCGTCTTACGGAATAGCATGGCAATATAGCTTTCATTTTGTCCACCCGGGCGGGTGGGGTGGGCTTGATACTTGGTATCATTTTTGCACAAGCTTGTTTCCTTCTCTTGGGCCGATGAGTAATTTTTCCATTTACCTCAGCTTGTGTTACCCTCATTTATGCCTCTTCCTAATTGAAGTATGTCCTCCTTTCCGAAACGGTGGTTACTTCCAATCTAAATCCAGAGTGTGTATTTTCTCGAATCTCCCCTTCTTCGAGATCATGAGCAGTCTAGTTTGAGCAATGAATTTCCTCCACTTCTGTCGTCGCTAACTGTTGTGGGTGCATCTCTGCTTGTATCTGATTATTATGCTCATTAAGATTTTCATTGTTACTTTTCTTTCCAAGTTCTGTCCCTTCCCCAATCCCCATTTATAGCTACTTCTAGAACAACTCCACCGGTTAATTCTATTTGGTTGCCTTCATTCCCATCTTTAGTCGGTGCGTCAGCATTCCCATTCAGATTTCTATCAGTATCCTCAACATTTAGCATTGAAGAATCTCTCTCCTTACATGTTACATTTATATCTTCATCCTCCTCCAAGTTAATCATCACTTCATAGTTCCCAAAATTCTCTATGCACAACTCATCTGATGGTCTTCCGATAGGATTTATGATTGACGGGGAGGGGGGAAGATATATTTTTTCACTCTGGCGGGCCTAGCAGATTCATTGGGCTGGCCAAAATCGGCCCCGAGCTGAAGCCCGGAGTTGCCGATATATAGGTCAGCCAGTGCCCCCATGGATCCATCCCTGAGTTTTATTGTTGAAATAATGTATAATTTACACCGCAATATTAGGAGAATTCTTAACTTCCTAAATCATAACTAGTCAGCTAGTTTTGGATCTTCTTCAACCCCTAACATGTTAGTTAATAGTATTGTCTGCCGAGCTTCTTCCAACAGAGTTTCCTGTGTTTCTTGCTCTCGTGCTACCTCATTTTCACTCATTTTAATGGCGTTTTTGTGGCTTCAATTGAAGTCTCTGCCGTCTCCTCTTCTCCATTCTAAACCTTCAAAATTCTTTTTCCTTCGTCTTATGGAATAGCATGGCAATATAGCTTTCATTTTGTCCATCCAGGCGGGTGGGGTGGGCTTGATACTTGGTGGTATTTTTGCACAAGTTTGTTTCCTTCTCTTGGGCCGATGAGTTTTTCCATTTACCTCAGCTTGTGTTACTCTCATTTTTTCCTCTTCCTCGTTGAAGTATGTCCTCCTTTCCGAAACGGTGGTTACTTCCCATCTGAATCCAGAGTGTATATTTTCTCGAATCTCCCCTTCTTCGAGATAATGAGAAGTCTGGTTTGTGCAATGAATTTCCTCCACTTTTGTCGTTCCTAATTGTTGCGGGCGTATCTCAGCTTGTATCTGATTATTTTGCTCATTAAGATTTTCATTGTTACTTTTCTTTCCAAGTTCTGTCCCTTCCCCAATCCCCATTTATAGCTACTTCTAGAACAACTCCACCGGTTAATTCTATTTGGTTGCCTTCATTCCCATCTTTAGTCGGTGCGTCAGCATTCCCATTCAGATTTCTATCAGTATCCTCAACATTTAGCATTGAAGAATCTCTCTCCTTACATGTTACATTTATATCTTCATCCTCCTCCAAGTTAATCATCACTTCATAGTTCCCAAATTTCTCTATGCACAACTCATCTGATGGTCTTTCGATAGGATTTATGATTGACATTTGCTTCCATCCTCTATCCTCAAGTGTGGGCCAATCTTTTCTAGTCAAGTTGATCGGTTTATCAACCGCTCAATTAGATATGCTAGCTTCGTTTGCCCACATTGTTCTCATATTATCAAACTCTTCTTCAACATGCACCTTAAAATCTTCTGTTTCTGTTTAAACTTTAATATGTTCACTGATATGCTGATGTGATGTGGTAAGGATAGATTGACTGTATTCTAATCAATGTTCAACACAACTCCTAATTGGGCTCCTACCTCCTCAAAAAATACCTTATACTAACAATGAAGAGCTGTACCACACACCATTTTCCAAACTAGCCTCACCAGCTTCCCTTTAATTAGTTTTCATGGACGAAGGTTATGTATACATACCAGATTAGGGTTCTTGTCGTCCTGCATCAGTCGTATCTGATCGTCATGACTTTTTAGCCTTAGTAGTACTTCTCCTCCTTCTAGTTTGATTGCTTTTTTTTTAGTTTGACTGCTTTACTTCCTATGTATCCCTGCTTTTCCATCATGCTATCAACTGAAGCAAGATCTAAGATTGGGGAAGGCCTCCCTACCATGCAATGATCCAGCCAAGCTGCTTCTTCCTGTCGGGAAGTGAATCTTATAACACTTTCAACTTTTTCATATTTAGACTCAGTTTATTTACGGTTTCTGGGTTGTAGGTTTATCCTCCCCTTAGTCTATTCCATACCAACAATTTCTTCCTGCGCAGACTATTTTTTTCTCAGACCAAGAGTCTAGTTCTGGGAAGCTTTAGGATGGGCAACATTCACGAATAATTGGCAAGTACCCACACGCATCCCATTTAGCTTCGTCACTATTTCAGGTAGGTTTGTCCTCTTCACAAATCTGACGAACCGTACCTCTTACCCATGTATTCCATTGATAAAAGGGCATGTACATCAATAACCTGGCCATAAGTCTCAAAGAACTCCCAGATTCTGTGGTTTTCTAAGCGGGTGGAAAGTTGGATATGTATAGTGATACTGAGTTCCTATGGATTTTCTCAATGTATGCAGATAAGGGGCGAGATTTCTTTATTGTCTCTGAAGGGCCTTCCTTTTATGGGCTTCTCGGCGGTGCATTACTTCTTGCTTTGCCTTGAACCACTTCCCACTGTCCATCCTCATGTATATCACTTAGTGTAGCACAATGATTTTCAGCGCTTGTTGCCCTAATATCAGGGCTAAGCGACTCTGATGGAAGTCTGTTGCCAGTGTTGCTCCCCAAAATTGGGACTGCCCTACCTTCTGGAGTGGACCTGCAAAATCCTGGGGGAAGGGAGTGAAAGTGACTCCTTGGCTTGTGAGGGGAGGTTCTGGAATTGGGTGTATCTGTTGGGAATTTGTCCCACATCGATTACAGAAAGCACAATATACTAATATAAATAGGATTGTGGGACAATCAATCACCATAAGCTTATGGTTTTAATGAAGGTTGCCCACCTTCCTAATTATATTAGCCCACACACGCGCACCTGTGCACACGAGGCCCGAGCCCGGAGAGAGACGGGTCAGTTTTCTTACATGGTATCAGAGCATACAGTCTGAGTCTCGAGAGTGTTTCCGGAAAAAATCCGGAGTGAATTGGCCCAATGGGCTCATGGGAGGTTTGGCCTAATTTGGGCATTGTTTTAGGAGGTCTCGATGATTGTTTCTGAGGTCCTCGTAATTGTTTCCGAGAAAATCCAGAGTATTGATCCCATAATGGGAGTTGGCCCAATTGGGCATTATCAGTGTCGTTGTCCAAGTCAAATAGGGTTAACCTAGTTGGACTTGAGGGGAGTGTTAGGAATTTGTCCCACATCGATTACAGAAAGCACAATATACTAAAATAAATAGGATTGTGGGCTACAATCAATCACCATAAGCTTATGGTTTTAATGAGGGTTACCCACCTTCCTAATTATATTAGCCCACACACGTGCACCTGCGCACACGAGGCTTGAGCTCGAAGAGAGGCGGGTCAGTTTTCTAACAATATCGTCGGTTGGGATGCGGCGGCCATATGACCGGCACATGCAGAAAAGGGTTTCACGCGCCCTTTCACACTCCTTAATTCTTGCAATTCATGATCACAAACCAAGTCATGGGGCATCATAATTATCAACCCTAGAGCAAAACATGCTAGTTCGTGGATTAACTGCAGGGCGTTGGGTGTTTACTCTCGGGCCGCCATGGCCACACCAGCTGTGCTGGACCCCTCTCTAATGCGGATAACAACACATTATGCCCATAAGTGACGATGCAGAACACTGAGAAAAAAATGGGATGCCGATGCAGTGAGTGGTTGAGCAAAAACAGAAGGAAGCTATCGTCATATCTTAAGAAACTCTGAACTAGCACAACCTCATTATATGTTGCTAATTATCCACCAGCTTGGACATCGAATGATATTCGGAGCTTATTTGAGCAGCATGCTAAGTTGTGTGATGTTCATTCAACTCCTGCAACGGTGTATCAAGGAAGAAGATTTGGTTTCATTAGATATGCAAACTTAATAGAATAAGAGTAGGAACTTGCAAGCTCTATGTTAACCTTGCAAGACAACCTGGAGAATCACAGAACCAATCCCAGATGACTAAAAAAGAGCCTTTGAGCAGACAACTACAGGCAAATGAAAGGCACCAAGCTCCGAACTCTATAGAAGACAACGTAAGTCTGCTTGCTGCTGGGATAATCAAGTTCACCCCAATACCGAAAAAGGCAGCATGGCTTAAAAGCAGTCTAGTTGGGCAAACGAATCAATCCTGGATCTAAGATCTGTGTCAAGGATACTAGCAGAGAGTCAATATGTTGGAAGCTCTGCAGTTAGACTGGAGGGTGGAGAGGTCCTAATCAAGATAGGGAACTTAGAGGACAAAACAAAGCTACTATGTGATGAGGAAATCGTTTGAAGATTATGTCTCTACAATCTCCGGACATGGGAGGTTTTGGATGGCGAATTGGTTCATCTGGCCTGGCTAAGGATTTGAGGAACCCTATCATACTATTGGTACAAGGAGTTTTTCACTGATTTAGCTGGGCGATTTGTTTTGGTAGTGAAGGTGGACAAAAAACCAGGGATAGAACATAGATGCAGTTTGCTAAGATCCTAGTCTTAACTAACTCCAGTACTAACATATACACAAGGTTGAAGATTGAAACGGGAGATGAAGACTTCAGCTTCCTAATCAAAGAACTACCATAGGGAACTGCAGAAAAAGCGTAAGTGATTGGTATGGAAAGAACTCGGTACAAGCTACATTTTTAAGAAAGATATGGGTAATATGATAGGACCATGAATGGCCTGGATTGAGAACCGTTCAACCTAAGGGTGCTAAGAAGATTAACCAAGGCATACAAGGATTGTTCTAAGAGGATAACACAGATAACCCCCAAGCAGTTTAGGCTATGGACAAGCAACAGCATTGGATAAACAAGCAGGATCAAGCAATCAGGCAAAAGAGACCGAAATAGAAACATACAATGCTCAAGATGATGCTGAATTTGAAGAACTAAACGTCCAAGAAGAAAATTCAAAAACTCGGTACTTGATCACCCCGAAAATCCACCCGGGGCATCTGCCAGAAAACAATGCAGCCGGGACTCGGGCGCCGACTAAGATGGTTGAGCTCGAGTTAACTCCCAAATCCAATTCTGACCCAACAAAGCACTCTCTCCAGAAAGACTGGATGGAATTGAATGGTTTTGAGGTGCAAAATCTCAGCACTTCCAATGACCTATCGGCAGGGAATAGACAAAGAGGGAAATTGGGAAGAAGCAAAATGGATGCATTGAATGCACCTCACCGTACCTAAGACCCTCTATATCGGATTTCAACCCCACAAACTTCAAATCTGATCAATACTGTGTGGAGTCGCCCACTGGAATCAATGAGCAAGGAGGGGATTTAGATACACTCGAGGTGGAGGAAATGCAAGTATTTCATCAGTAGGAACATGGTTTCAAGGAAGGAGACATTCAAGACGAATATATACTTGGGCGGAATCTCAATACCTCCACTAATTGTTGTTGATCTTGAAGAAGGAGAATTTTTTTTTAAAAATCAATTTGGGTAAACCTCTAGGCTCTATTTTTTTTAATCATACACATTTTTATTTTTATTGATAGCAAAAGTGATTATACAAACTAGCCCCAAAAGTGAGCATAGTTAAGAAACGTACAATCACCTAATGAAAGCATACACGACTAGCTTCATCCTCGTTTTGCAACTTTGGATCTTGTTTGAATGGTAGAAGCTTTATAGAAGCCTTGCGATTTCTTGACATAAGGTCTTTTTTTTCTTTCCTGATTTTGCAAGGCCTGCCTTCGATGGGAGCGCAGGAGGAGCATTAGAGAGTTCAAGATAGTCGCTAGGGTAGTCAGCAGAGTCATCAAGCTCATCAGAATTAGACTCCGAGTTATTGTTTGGATAGCTACTGTCAGGGGGATCCGCCGACCACACCTGGGATAGAGGAACTCCTGTGGTAGTGTCGTGGATCTCTACGAGCATATCATCTGAATCCGACATATAGGGGTGGACAAATGGGATAGTCCTGGAACCGGTAGTACCGAGAACCAAGGACCGTTATCCTGTTTTTCTCAAATTATCGGGAATTCGGGAAAACTGGATGGTTCCGGTACTAGAAATTTTGCTCCCATCGGGTATCGGGATGGTTCCAGTTTAATTTTAAAAAAATAAAAAATAAAAGGAATAAGTCTAATAATCAAGGAAAAATTCGGGATTCGGTCCCTTATCGGGATGGTAACAGTCCCTTATCGGTACCGTCCCGAACCGATACCCGCATTCCCGATTTTTTTCGGAAATGTGGGTATTCGGGACGATTCTGGTACCGAATTTTAGTACCAAAACTTAACGGGACGGTAACGAGTATTGCCAATACCCGTACCGTTTCCTTATTTGTCCACCCCTACCGACATATGCAGCTCATAGTTCTGAGAAGGAGAGACCCATGTGTTCTAAAGAAGGAAAGATAAAGGAAATGTCAACGCCAAAAATTGACAGCGTAATTAAGGGCCGAAAGTTCATGGGTAGAAGAACAGCGATCCGGAGAATGGGTAGAAATAAGCCCATAAACCACAAAATGGGCTGCTCAATTTGCAATAAAATCAGCAAACTCATATCCATCCGTCCATCGGCCCAAAATCAATGCTACATTTCATGACCGTTAAGCAAGATGAAGTCGCGGGAATTTTGAAAAATTAGAATGGAAAAGATGAGATAGTAGAGAAAACAAGAGAAATTGCATAAGCTAGAGGAACAAGGGAACGAAGACGAGAGGGCTCTGATCCAAGTTACAAGGGAAGAGTTGATCGAAGCTCGACAATCAATAGTACTAGTGCGCTTGGGATTGAACAATACATGGAGGCCTTAATGCGGAGTCCACAAAATTAAATGTCTATTTAGCACTTATGATGCAGGAAATAGTCCAAACTAGTGTTGTAAAGTTTACACATTTTCAACAATGCAAACTTTACCTATCAAAAACAGCTATAGGAGCATGAACCTTCATGCCTAACTTTGTCACATAAAAAGCGACCACAACCAAATAAAACCCTCTAAGTTACGGGCAAAAATTGATATATAGAATTGGATTGAAGATATATATGGATATGAAACAAGAAGAACATAGAGCCATAGATTATCTTATATATTGTTGTCCGTGGACGTACCAGTTGGAAACAACATAAAAATTATTTATTATTTATTTGTTTTTGTTACTTTTATTTTTTTATATACATCGGAGGCATAAGTCATGAAATTACAAAGTAGTCCCTCTACTCAGGGTGGGTGAGATGGGTCCGGGGGGTGTGCGGTGCTAAAAGCACCATACACTATACCGTCTGTCCAGCTGTATAAATATTTTATTTTTTAACTTTAAATTTACTACAATAATAGAAGCCTCCCGTCAAACTCATTCATCCCAATTTTATTCTAGCCGCTTGCTGATTCTTCAATCTTTCGCTGCTAACTCTCATTGAAATTTTTGCCACATACCCAACGAGATGATAAAAGCTCTCCACCCTCATTTTTTCCCAATCACTTCCCCCCATATCCTTCCAAAATTGCACCAGTCCGATTTCTTCCAAGCAGTGAGGATTTCGGGTTCAACAATTGTTGTGGGTTGTGCAGATTTGGGTTTTCTGGGTTTTGGTTAAGGAATTTCTCGGCGGTGGGGCTAATTTCGTGCAGCCTGGGAAAAACAAGGGGACGACGTTCGGTGCTGAAATCATCAGCACTTTCGAGCTTTTCTACACCATTTTCTCTGCGACAGATCCAAAGATTCAAGTTTGGGGCGACTATGTATGTTGTTACAGCCACCAGTGACCGGCCCAAAGATTCAAATTTTTCCCTTTGGTTTTGAGTTTTCTCCAGTTGTCTCTTTAAACGTTTCCCCTTATCATCTTAGTTGTATGAGAGTAACATCTGTCTTTTCACATTTGTTCTTCAAGAAGCTGTTTCTTTCTTGAGTTCCTTTACCGACTGGCCATCTTTTTTTAATTTCTTGCTTGAATGTCTCAAAGACCTCGTTGCTTTTCATCAAGGCTTCGTGGAATTGTTAGGAATTTTTCACTGTCAGTTGTTACTTGCAACCTCAAATTTGCAAGAGGGGTAGAATGAATCCAGCAAGAGAGTAGAATGAAATTGGGATGAATTGAGTTCGACGGGAAGGCTTCTAAAATGATAATTAGTATTTTAACAAAATTAAATTTAAAAAAATATTTATGCATCTGTCCAAAACGTTGCCTTTTGGGCAGATTGCATAGTGTGTGGTGCTTTTAGCACCGCACACACCCCGCTCCCGGGTGAGATACATAGTAAGTGGATGATTGGGGGCATTGGAATCGTCGACACTTGATTTCCAGGGTCCGATCTGGGAGTTGAGACTCCACCGAAGGAGACCATCCGTGTATCTAAATTTCCTCGTGTGATACCATCGACCACCTGGTTGTGGGACTGATGAAGAGCTAGTTTGAATTGCGGTGCAATGCCGTCAGTATGATCTCCCAAGAAATTTGTTTTCTAATCAATCACCCTGAAATCTCGTCGAAGGTTGATGATCCAATGGAACTGTCATTTTACCCTTAAATTGTACTCATTTTGACAGTGTCCTTGCATTATTCAGCGTTGAAGTTTTTATTGAATTCCTTCAACAGAATTTCAAACCACACAACTCGTGTTATCATATATCATTGAAGTCATGCCAAACATCTATTCATAAAGCACGCTTGCGTGCAGGCTTAGTTCTAAGTCTATTCATGTTTCATCAATGATGAAGCCAATCACCCAGCTCAACAAACCAAAAGAGAAAAGAGAGTTTCGCGATATATATTAGTCAGGGGATGGAGAATCTTGATTTCAATGGTGTTCTTATTATGTATTGTAAAGGCTAAGATGTCTAGGAAACATATATTTTCACTGACAATGCTACATGTACTCTATTAATTGACACAGTTACTAGACACACATGTGGCAACAATCATAGCCACATAAGAAAAATGATTAAAGATAAATAATAAAAAAATATGATTGTGATTGTTGTGTGATTTAATAATATGGTTAAATTAGAGGGTATAATTAGAGTTTTCTTATTTTCACTGGGCTAACGAAAGGATTAGGATTACGAGTGAAATATGTAAGTCCACAATCTTGCCGGATCTGAGCCAAGAATCCAAATAAATGTTAGTAACCGAACGAAAACAGTATGTAATAAAACAGAATGTGTGAAAAATCCTGTTGATGATATGTAGCCCAAGGTGATGTTCTTCGCCTCTAAATCTTTCAAGGCTCAATGAGAAAGTCACTGCACAATTCTTTCCTTTATCGCACGAAAAACAGCTAGAATCCAAGAACAATCGCAAAACCAGCAACTCTCGTCACGAAAAACCTGTAACAGAAACAAGGTTTGAATGAAAGGAATCAGTAGAAAGTAGCAGAATTCTGCTATAGCACTTGAGATCTACTCAATGAACACAAGAGAAGAGATTTCGACCAGATCTGCTCAGGTTTATGGAAGAAAACCGAGAGAATTCTCAAGAGAGTGTATAGGGTTGAGAGTATTTTCCAAAGAGAGAGATACTACCCGCAACCAGAGAATGAGAGAATGAAGTAGGGTTTCTGATGTTCGACCATATATACAGAGGCTTAAATCAGTCCAAAAATTAGGCCAAAACCGGATTTAGTCACTTGGCCCGTGCAGAGAGAAATTGGGCTTCAACAATTGTCTTGGAGTCAAGGGTCATGTAGTAGGGAAGTTAATACACACTTGGGCTTGTGTTCTGATTTAGGGCCACAATTGAGTACCGACCAAGCATTAATTGTTTTAGCCCAATATAAGACATGGCCCAAACGACATTTTTGTCATCATTCAATTTATTCTGGGTTCGGGTCGTACTCGTGTGTAAAGCTTTAACAATAAAATGCAGTGTTTGTGTGCTATGTAAAATTAAAATAGGATAGATGCACTCCCTTATTTAGGCTTATGTGAATTAGCCACGAACTTGGCTTTGTAGTAGGCTGAATCATGGGTTGGATCATGGGTCCATATCCAACAATCTCCACCTTGGGCTCATATCATCAATAGGATTTTTCACACATTCTGTTATATTATATACTGTTTTCGTTCGATTACTAGCATTTCTTGGCTCAGATCCGGCAAGATTGTGGACCTACAAAATGGTATCAGAGCCAGGTTTGGTCGGATCTACAAGCTTTGGCTACAATTTCTGCAAGAAATACTCAGAATCCTCGAAAATCAGGCGTAGATTTGTAGATCTACGAGTTCCTTTATTTTTTTATATCATTTTTGGACTGAGTATTATATTTACTCTTCAATGAAAAAATTGCAACCTACTGTTCTTTTGTAGGTGTCAAGAGTTTTCGAAGCTTGAGGCACAAAATACATATCCTTACTAGTTTCTGGTTATTTAGCCATTTACTAGGTTTTTGTTAATAATATTTTGTGCATATTTTTGACTAAATTGTGACCAGTATTCTGTATAGTTAGTTTACATTTTCTGCTGCGCTACTCTAATAGTGTTGAAATTTTATGTTGAAAAGTTACACGCTATTTTAGTGCTAAGTTACAATTCTGGAATTTCTTGATTGGGAGTGGAAAGTTCTAATTTAGGTGGAGTTTAAGTTACCAAGAGATTCTGTGAATTATTTGATTATATCTTGACTACTGATTTGGTAATTTTCATTAGAATACATTGATACATTTTATCTTCCTCTGCATGCTCTTGGATTATTGAAACTATTAGTTAAAAAATTGCTGTGAACATTTTTTAAATAAATTTTGATTGTTGCATTTCTGGATATTCTTTACGTAGTTGATCAAACGTCTTATAAAATTGTTATTACAAGCAGAGGCGGATCTACGCTGGTGCCTGGGGGTGCTTGGGCACCCCCAGCCAACCCCCAAAAAATCCTTTAGTTGGGGTAGTGTTTGCGAGAATTGGGCAACGCTTTTTGAAAATTTGGGTGATTCCTTAAATTGTGGGGAAGGTTGTTGAATTGGGCTTGTTTCTGTGAGAACTTTACGAAGAGAGGGAGCTTTCTGTTTCAGCGGCCGCCATCGAAAAGGCATCGCCGTGAATGGGATGCCGTAATGTAGCTGGAGTAGCATGCCCTAGTCGGAGAAGACACAAGTTGGGATTTTAGAGTAACTGTAATTAATTCCTAGATCTATATCAACTCTGGCTCTAATTCAATGTGCTCCTCTCCCTATTCAT
>JAOYMZ010073843.1:0-11966 GCA_025802335.1 Pinguicula primuliflora | reverse complement strand
CTTGCTGAAATTCTGCCAGCCATTATTTCCCCTCAGCAGAGCGGATTCGTTAAGGGGCGACTCATCACTGACAATACACTTTTGGCACAAGAAATGTTGAACTCTTTGGACACAAAGCAACAGGGTTACAATGTAGTGATCAAACTGGATATGTCGAAAGCTTTCGACAGAGTTTCATGGATCCATCTGATCCGGGTTCTGCAAAAATTCGGTTTTTCTGAGTTCTTCATTGATCTAGTGTGGGGAACAATCTCTAACAACTGTTGCTCAATACTCTGGAATGAGCAGTCATTTGGTTATTTCCCATCCGGTCGAGGTGTGAGATCGGGTGATCCGCTCTCTCATATGCTTTTTATTACCGCTTCAGAGGCCTTAAGCCAGGGATTGAACTCCCTAATTTTGGAAAAACCTTGGTGCTCTTATCAAACTCCAAAAGGCTGCAGTAGTATCTCCCACTTGGCTTTTGCAGATGATGTGCTTTTATTCACAAAGGGGAATAAGATATCTCTCACAACTTTCTTTGATTTGCTTAAAGACTATGAAGCTATATCTGGTCAGAAGATTAGCATTCAGAAAAGCAGCTTTTTTGTCTCAAGGAAAGCTCCTGCTGATCAAGTTGCTAAGATTGCATCATGGACTAGTTTAACGCATAGCCATCTGCCTCATACCTATCTTGGCATCCCTTTGTATACTGGGAGAAAAGTCTCATCTTTATTCTCCCCGCTGATCCTCAAGATTCAAAATAAGCTTGAGAATTGGCAGAATAAGTATCTAAGCATGGGAGGGCGCCTAATTTTACTTAGGCATGTTCTGACCAGCCTCCCCCTTTATCAATTCATGTCCCTGTCCCCTAGCAGGATGGTGCAGAAAAAGCTAGAAGCTATCTTTGCAGACTTTATGTGGGGTGAGACAGGTGAAAAAAAGAAGGTGCATTGGGTTTCCTGGAAGCGGATTTGTCTCCCAATTGATGAAGGTGGTTTGGGTATCTGCAGGCTCGAGGATATCAGCATGGCAGCCTCTATGAAATTGTGGTGGCAGTTCAGGCACGATTACCCGTAACTGTCTTGTTCAAAATGGCTATGTCCTCATATTCTCGGGATATAGCAACTCAGGCAGTACAGGGGTAGGAGGACTCCTAAGAAACCAGGATGATCAGTTTGTTGAAGCTTTCTCAGCAGCAGTCAGTCATCCAATGAGTGAACTTGAGACTCTTCAACACAGTCTGCTGAGAATCAACTCCGGATATCGGCCTCTAATGGTGTTTACTCCTCCTCCAATATTTTCCATAATGCAAGAATGCCTATAGGACTGCCCATGGAAAGATTATGGTCCCTTCTCCAAAATCAGTCAATTGTTGAGCTCTAATCAAATAATTCTATCTCCTGATGTGCAGCGCATTCACAGGACTGCTGCTCCCCTTGCTAAATGGGGCTTTGTACATGGGGATCATAATTTTTACAAAGAGTGCTCCCTGCCTCTACCCATCCTTTCTCATCTTCGCAGGTCTCATCATACTAAATGACTGTTTCGCGTGCAAAGTCAAGGAAATTCTGGTGTTCGGCTACTAGCTTGAATAGAGAATCATCACTGCAGTCTAATCTGATACGGGGGTGAGTTTGCTTCGCACTTAGCAAAATCACCTCCAGCAAAGAGTAGTACGTATGCACTGGAGGCTGAAAAGCCAGGGAGGATGGTTCTTCTGGGGGAAGTGATCTCCCTTCCAGCATGGAAGCATCATTGCTGCTCATAACAAAAAAGGAGAGATGGTATGATGGTTACTCCGGCTTCTAGCCTAATCCTCCAAGAAGGGTCACATTGCGGTCTCAGTTATCATGGAGTTGCGAACTAGTTCGATAGTTCCCACCTCCGGTCAAGGTACAACGTGGATCTCAAAATTGCTGCAAAATGTTTCCGGCTAATTTTTCTTGCTTCATGCTGCTCTAACTCATGTTGTAATGATCCTGGTACTGCTGGAAACTGTGGAGGAAATCTACATTGCTGGACACTGTGGCTGATCACATTTGGCAGTCAAAATGCTCTCAAGTTTTGCATCTGTAGCCATCAGCAGAAGCACTGGAATGCACAGATCATGACAGAATGAAAGCAGGATGAACAGCAACGCTCTGGATGCGCAGGAGCTGAAAATTGCGATTTATGATTTCTCAGAGGTTGATGCTAATAACCTATTAGCTGAAGCCTCCGGCAAAGGTACAAAATCACTTGGCTCCTTGCTACGTTTTATGGGCGAAAAATTTTATTTTACTCTGTGAATGAGTCATAACCACTGGTTCTCTTTATGTTCTGGACTGAATGAATATGGTTGCTGATGCTAATACCTGAGCGCTAGCTACTAAGTCTGTTGCCACATGCTAAATGATTACCTTGGAGATGTGTTCCTTGATGCATACAGTTGATGATGATAGAACGATGCTCTCCCCCTGAGCACTGGCAAATAAATTTGTTGCTGCTTAATGGTTACTATCCAAAGGTAACTGATGCTAAGGAGGAGGACAAGCCACTGTCTTTTGGATCCATGCTGAGGTTTGGAAATAGGAGCGCATGGGAGAAACTACTCTTTACGAAGACAGTGGAGCATGAAGGAAGAGGAATGCAGTGAATAAATCTGGCAAACCCAGAGTCCGTTCTGATACAAAAAGTTAACAAAAATCCCAACGCTGGGGCACGAAAAATCTTTTCCTGTAATTTTCTTTCAATGTTCATTTGTTTTTTCTTTTTGTTTCTTTATTGGGCATACATACATGTAAACACAAAAATTTGGTGGAGGAGGACGGCCGCCCAATAATTTTTTTTTTAAAAAAATTATCATTTTTTCCTAATCCACTTGAACATTGAGATAATTGGCTTATCCCTAGCAGGCAGAATCAAATTATCGAATGATTCGCACATATTACTATCGCATTTGCTCATGCAAGCGAAATATGCGTGACACCAATGTTGAGGTGGTTTCGTTCTCAAAATGTTGCTTCGGGACTTAGACTCTCCAATTTCTGCATAGTCATCTCGAAGTCATTCTTATTTGTTGTGGCAGCAGCTTGCCAAAAGAGTGTCTTCAATTCAGGTGACTTGTACGATTTCTCAAAATTGTCGTACATGTGCCTTAAATAATATCTATGCTCGGAGTCGGGGGCCAAATCCTTCAATGCCTCGATAAGTCCTTTTTGCCTGTCATTCATAAAGGTCCATCGATATCTCTGTGGACTTCCAATATCATTCAACAGTATTCCAATGAACCAGGTCCAAGTGTCTCGATTTTCAATGGATATCAATGCTAAGGCAATTGGCCACAAATTATCATTGTCATCCTTGCCAACAGATACTAGTAACTAACCTGGATAAGGTGTCTTCAAGAAACAATCATCAAGACAAATATATGGTCTGCAACCTATAAAACCATATCACAACCCTCAAAGAAATTGGAAATACACTCCAGTCTTCGTTATTATCATCATCGTATCATTCTTCAATATCTCTCGTAATTGCTAAACTACAGTTGTCATCATCCGTGTCATCCATCCCTATATGTAGATATATGAAGAAATTCAACATATGAAAACTAATAAATAACCATCTTGAATAAGGATCAGATGGGGAAAATTAACACCTTGAATAAGGATCAGACTCTAGAGGACAATTAAGCAATGTATATCTATAACCACACATGAACGCACCACCCTAAATAGACGAATTGAAAGGAAATTCTATTTTGAAGTGTCTAAAGTTAGAAAGTGAAAAGGCAAATTAATATGTGTACGATTTGAAAGATTTAATCAATAATTGCGTAACTTTAAATACACCCACAATCAATTCTTTTACCAAATGAACAAAACAGAGCCTCCAACCACCAAATAAACAAAACAAGACAAATTTAGGTTGCACTATTGCTGCGACAATCCAACAAATTGACATGAGTAAGAAGATGAATAGAAAATTCGAAACCCTACCGTAGGTGGATTTTGAGCGCTGCAGCTTCAATTTTAGGTCTTCTTCTTTCTTTGTTGTGAGACTCCGGTAAGTAGGATTTTAGGTCTTCTACTTTATTTGTTATTTTTATTTTTTTATGTAAGGGTATTTTAATTTTTTCAACGCTAATGTTTGTTCAAAAAAAAGGAGGGGGCGCGTTTGCTCTTTTTTTAAATCACAGTGGGTAAAGTGTCAGTTTTTAAACTACAAGTGGATAAAGTGACTTTATTTCAAACCACAGAGGGTAAAGTGAATTTTACTCGTAACAAAGGCATACCCACACAATAATCAACATCGTAGAACTCCATTGTTGACTGTGGTGATGGATTGCTTCTGCCACAAAAAACAACATCATTGGCTCAGAACTCAGCTATCGACAACACCAGTGTGCATGTGAGTGCGTGAATCAATATATAAATAAATTGTGAGGTACACTTGTAAAAACTTTAGGCCCAAGTTATTTGATCATACTTTATAATAAAGTTATTGGCTTAGGCCCCAGAATCTGTGTCGACAAGAACTTGGTTGTTGGTGAGGCTACGATTGTTATCGCGATGCTTCTCCGGCGATACTCCTTCATTGTTTCTCCATCGGATGTAAATGTGTTAAGATTTTTCTAGTCACTATGATGATGATGAAGTGATCACCACGCTTGAAGACCGTGAGGGAAGGAGAGACGTTGCAGGGAAGAGAGAAGGGTTTGGAGAATTTAGGAAGAAAAAGAATAATATATTTCATTCATAATCCCAAAGAATATTATAATCCTAACTTAAATAGAAAACAATCCAAAAGACAATAGACTACCTTGACAAGAAAAAGTCTCATTTACTCCTAATTAATAATTAATAACCAAAGCAATAATTAAATCTGTACTAAAATAAAGATAATACGAAAACTACTAAATAATCGCAGCAAAGATTCATTCTGCCCACGCCATGGTTTGTATAACTCGTAATCATCATATCGACGATTGGGCTTCGACGGACGCGTCATGTGTCATGATGGTGGTTCCTCCTCAACGGCTGCATTCATAATAGTATCCGCAGCATTCCCTTCTTCCTGGAAAACCAACTTGCCCTCAAGTTGGCAAAATGAATATTGATGGCGAAGTAGCTCACCATTTTTAAGAACAATATCTACAAAGCAGGTGAGAATGGGAGGCTTGACTGAGCGGTGAAGTTCGGCGCTTGCAAGATCCTTGAGGAGGATGGTCAGTATTCCATCACAAAACAGTAAGATATTCATATCCAAAGCATGACAGATATCTCCAATCACTCCAATTGAGATTGCCCAAACCTCATACTACACAAAATTCAGCAAATCCATTTCCAAATAATTGTAAAATTTTGGCATGTAATTCAGAAACTGTGGCCCAACAGCATAGAACCACGCACCATTAACCCGTGTAGTGTCTTTGTGAATAGTAGAATTACGGCAAGCAAAAACTATTACGAAAAGCAGCATGATCCGATCGACCACCCTCTCCAAAACATGTGGAGCATCTTTAGTATTCTCCAATAAGATAACGAGAAGTCTTGGGAGACTAGCAGCGGTGAGCACAGAGAACCCAATAACAGGAGAGTATAGAAACTCAAACACACGACTAAGAGGCCATGCAGTTGTATCTTTGACGTGGATGTTCTCATCATTCATGGCACTCACCAAAAAATATAAGCCAACATTTACCAAGGGGATTGAATCATCCAATCGGAGAGCAAGTGTGTCTGCCAAACACAATTGTTGCTCCAACAATGACAGAGATTTCCTTCCAATGATCCGGCCATCACCTAAACCTCCAGAAGCAACAAAAACATTCTTGAAAAAATTGAGGCTGATGAAAATATTTTGTGCCATTTTATGACGATCTGAAGGACCGCCGCTAATGAAGAGAAACATCAGGGTACACTGGATCCACTTTATAGGAGCATTCAAACTTGGAGTTGGAGGCCCTCAGAAGGCATACGTCATAAGGGAGAACCCATTAACATATTCTCTCAAACGCAATAAATCTTTAGTAATAAAGCTCCTTATCATATGGCTAATTGAGGCAATCGAAAGAACAGTAGTAGCATCCAACCTGCTACCCACCAATGCAGATAAAGAAGATTTTAGACAACCACTTGTGCCACAAAGCAACACTATAACATATTTGTTTCTCTCTCGGATCCTGCATGCCAAGATCAGATCACCTCTTTGATTTGGCCCAGTGTACGTATATTCCGAGAGAGCTTCAGAAATAACATCTAGGAACCTTTTTATGACCACCACCTTGGTCCGCAATGAGCATATTAAAAATGGCATTCCTTGCATGTTGTCAACAGTTGAGGACATTGCATCGTATACATCATCATATTCCATTGCAGCTAACCCTCTCTTCCTGTCTTCATCATATTCCATAATTTCAAATGAAAAATTGGGCTTGGCCGTAAAGTTAAATTCAAAATGACCATATTTGCTATATCCACCCTCGTTGCATAAAAAGGAGTCCAGATTTTCATAAAAAGAATCCAACTCAATCATAAACTTATCAGCAATTATTGGAATACGAAACTCCACCTTGAGCTCTGTCTGATTAAAAGTGAGATGACATATTGTTGCCCGCTTCCAATTATGTTTCAACTACGACAAATCAGCCCAGGCATGGATTTGAGTGGCTTGCTTCAGATTTTTGGAGTTGGTGAGGTGTGCAGTGGATTGGTCAGTATCTATGTAAAGATAGTTCTTGCCTGGGCTACTAATTACAAAGTCATGTATACGTGGAACAATTCCATCAAGTGATTCCAACTTGGTGCACACCTGATAATCATTATAGCCACAAGAAATACGGCGATGCCATGGAAATGACTGGAATGCCCCAACATCAAGTGAATGTGTAGAAACTATCGATTCTATAACATCCTTTGGTCTGTCTGTCTCATCCGACAATTGGGCAACTAAATATGTAGAGTTTATGTCATTGTCTGCACAAACTTGAACAAATTTATCATTCATGAGCAGAGCAGAGTTTTACGTTTTCAATATAATATCTCCTCCCAAGACCAACTCGTTTAAATCAATACCTTTGTCATGTACAACCGGATTGACCAGGGAGGCAACCGCAGTAACCAAATTCGTTGGAGCAGCCATTCACGCAATGGAAGCAACAAATTTCAGTGCATCGAAATGAAGCTTTGGCATGTGATAGGCCGGCGAATACGCTGCCCAAGCCCAGGTCGGTGGGTGTTGCGGCACTGTGCCGAGAACACCAGTAGTAGGGGTGGTTGGGGGAGCCATCTCGTTTTGCAGGGCTATCAATTGCACAAAAAATAGTATCGAATTTGGCATCCATTAGCGCATCAAGATTATCGGTTGTGGCATCCAAACGGGACAAAATTTCTTTTATATCGAAAGACTAACCGAATTTGGTGGGGTTGGTGACAGTATGCACCGCGGGGGAGCAGCAGCCATGTCGCGGATTGGATGTGGCTGATAGGCACAACTGTGAATACCACCAACAGGGTCCATCCGGGAGAAGACAGATCCATTGCTGTTGGAATACAGCGTGTTCAATATATTCATGGTACGGGGAAAGAGGCCGTAATAGAGCACAAAATGTTAAGATTTGTATTGTCACTATGATGATGAAGTGATCACCGCACTTGGAGGTCATGAGGGGAGGAGAGACAGTGCAGGGGAGGGAGAAGAGCTTGGAAAATTTAGGGAGGGGGAGAATAATAATTTTCATTCATAATCTCATAGAACATTACAATCCTAACTTAAATAGAAAACAATCCAAAAGACAATAAACTCCTTAGCAAGAAGGAGTCTCATTTAATCTTAATTAATAATTAATAACCCAAGCAATGATTAAATCCTTACTAAAATGAAGATAATACGAAAACTATTAAATAACCGCAACAAAAATTCATTCCGCCCATGTCATGATTTGTATAACTCGTAATTATCATATCGACAATTGGACTTCAGCGTACACGTCATGCGTTATAGTGGTGGTTTCTCCTCAACCGTCACATTCATAGTAGTATTCGTAACAAAATGCTCCTGTGAAGAAGATGACATTGGAGCCACAGTATGGGTCCAGATTCTCTGTAGCCGGATTTTGGAATAGTCATGGACAGTGGTGGAGAGACTTTTTACTAGATCTGATCCTCTCATTATGTGTATATACTAGTGTATTAGCCACTTGACTTGTGAGTCATTATTGCAGAAAAAAGCCGCATCCTCTCTTTTCATGACCCAATGAACTCTAAATTCCCAGCAACATTTTTAGTATAACCTAAGAAATTACTGTATTCAATGGTAAATCTGTCGGTGGCTTGTGAAGTAGTAGAGGTAGTGTTTGAGAAAATGCTAGACCGATGCTAGGCAATCAAGAGCCGCTCAGCGCGTAGGCAACCTTTTAAGTGGCTTAAACGGGAATTCAGGCAAAACAGAAGAGTGACATCCTAACGCCTAGATACTGCCTAAACGGCCTGGGTGACCGCCTTTTCGAATTAAAAGTGCACGTGGCTTATTGAAGAGACACGACCTTCGTCACAGAAAGGAACTCAAAAGAAAAGAATAAAAACATCACAATAGAGAAGCACCATTCAATCCCATAAGAATGTCTAAAATACAAAATCGTAGCCGATAATCATCCATATCTATGGAAGTTTAGCTATTTTCTGGTAGTAAGTATGGTTAATAAGATGTGCAGCTAGATAGCATTAGATACGCTTGTCCCACGCCATAAGAAATTACTGTTTGTCATTTGGAACAGTGGCGAAATCAGAATTTTTTCGAGGGGGCACAATTCTGATAAACATCTCTATCTTTTCGTACTTTTTTTGCCACAAGAGCAGTAATACTTCAAGTGAGAGTCTGATTCATTAGGTCATCTGATTTCTACAAGTTTATGAGACATACTTGTTTGATGAGCTTAAATTTTCTTTTCCAATTGTTAAACCGTACCCACAAATGTATTTGCTCCACCTCGGGTATTTAGATTCCAAAAAAACATAACAGTAAAGACAATATGCCCGGTCTTTTGACGTACTATATTCTGTCCAATTTTTCATATTTACTAAACCAATCCAAATGTAATAACAACAGATTTCTTCCATTAAACATAAAACCCAAAAACGGCAGTAAATAAGAAAAAAATTGTTCGTTTTGCACTAAAACCTCAATGAGCAGGGTTATATGTTGCACAAGAAATCATTTAGTCCCTTCGAGCAGCACAATTGAACACACAAAGACCTCATAATGGAAGCTCTCAATTAATTTTTCTTTCTTCCACCCATCAATTGTTAAAACTGTCCAGCCTTCAATTTTCCATTTAAACAACTTGATGGAAACTTTTTAACAACAAATTTCATATTAGCACATTTCCTTTTTGATCATTACAAAAGAATCAGAATTAACAAAAATTCCAATCCAGTGAGGCCAAATAGCAGACCCATAATCCCAGGAAAATAAAGGCGCATAGCATCACAGATTCACAAGAAGCAGAAATTGCGGAAAAAATGAACACAAAATCAAATGAATAAACCAACTGTAAATAATAAGTTGATAAAGAAAGAGTCTTCTGTTTCTCACAATCTTTTTTTTTGGACAAGCAAAAAATTTATTAACCAAAACCGACCTAAAGCGTCCGAGTATACAACATATACATATTAATCTAAACTTCTACATGTACATATTTAACTCCATTCGATCCTCCATGCAGTGAACCTCCCCATTTAACTTCTAACCTGGCTAACCGAACCAGCAAAAGACTTGGTAAAAACTATAGCATATTGGAGCCATCACTCTAGCAGCACAACGCAACAGATAGTTGGGGATCACGCAACAGCACAACCAGAAAAGCAGCAGCATACCAAAACAACCCCAATTTATATGTTATTGAATCTAATTAATGTTATTGAATTGAAATAGAAGGATTTGCCAATTTATTTGTTATATTATTTGATAGAAATAATATATTTTTTATTTTTAAAATATAATTTTTTTTATTGTTTAGGGGCACATGTGGCCCTCCTCAGGCTAGGCCTAAGTGGCTTCGCCACTGCGAGGCTAGGGGGCGGGCACCTGCCCCCTAAAAAAGTGCAAAAACTAAATAAATTATATTTTAGTTAAACAAAAATTAGAATATTGCCCATGATTGCCCATATTTTTCAACGTAAAATTATTCGTGCAAAAATATGTAAGTATGTCGAAACTATATGAAGTCGCATGTCATATGGAACAGAGCGATGACATTGATTATTACGGCGAAGTCCGTTTTGACAAACTATAAGCGGATAGTCGGATAAATTCAATTTAATTATGAAGAGGAGAGAGAAGAAAAAAACAATAAAAAAAGTTGAAAAACAAAACAAAAAATCAAAAACAAAGGAGGAAAAAATGACATGTGAGTTTGACAAAGGAGGAAAAAATGACACTATGAGTTTGTTTGCTAATCTTGCAAAATAAATCCGACGGTTTGCAAAATAAATGGACGATCTGGATGAATTTGCAATAAATGCCAGGTCAGCAAATTGGCTTGTCGCTTCCTGCGATTTTTTTCTGCTTCTATTGCGTTTAACGTTCCCCCTTAAAGAATAGATACAATTATTTAATTAACAAAAATATTATATTTTAAAGAAAATATATTAATATAGAAAGAAATATTTTTCCTCTTTTTTGAAGTTGAAAACCTTCTATACAATCATTTCTGTATGACTGGCTCATTTTGTCAGAGAACAAAAAAAAATTCTGTTACATCAAATCATCATATATAATCTCTAATATATTTTGTTATTCTATCAATTTTTTATGACTTCAATTCAATTATATGATATTGTTAGTATTGAATTATTTTATTGACATTGAGTATGCATATATACTTTTTGGAAAGCAATTTTGTACAACAATACTAAAAAGTGGTGTAAAAAATCAATCTTTTGATTAATTAAAATTTAGGATGAATCCATCACTATTTAATCATGATTTTTCTCTCTCATTCCTTTAACCCACCACACTTTAACCTTTCTATTTTTCCATCGGACCTTTTCCAGTAAATTTGTAGATTTGTAGTGTTTATAAAGTTTAGAATTTATAGCATTTAGTCTTTGGGGTTTATAGGATAGTGTTTTAGTTTTTCGGCGGCGAAGCCGCCGTAATATTAATCATGTAAATTTGTAGATTTTAGTGTTTATAAAGTTTAGAATTTATAACATTGAGCCCTTTGGGTTTATAGGATAGGGTTTAGTTTTTCGACAGCGAAGTCGTCGTAATATTAATCTCATTTTATTTATTTAGGGTTTATTTTATATATTTTAAGATTAGGAACTGGGTATATTAAGTTGTGGTACAAAGAATAACAAAAACGCATGATTAAATGTGGTGGGTTAAAGGGAAGAGAGAAAAAAATGGTTAAATGGTAATGGATCTCTCCTAAATTTTAACCAATCAAAATATTGATTTTGTACACTACTTTTTAGTTGTAATGTACAAAAATGGTCTCATACTTTTTGTGTCTTAGTGTCAACTCTAGAGAGTTGTTGCAGTTGAGTAAAAACCCTTGAGAGTTGCTAGTTATTGTTGTTCAATATCAACTCTTGAACAACAACTCTTTAGCTTAATTGTGTCAAATCTCGATTCTTTTTTGCTATTTTTATTGAAAATGATATTTTTGAGCAAGTTAATAATAATGTTATTATGCATCTGTATCAAACCATGGTTGTATTTAGCGTCGTCTTATAAGTCACCTTATCAGTCAATTCTCTCTTATAAGTCAATTTGACAAAACAAGCCTGTTACGTGAACGTCCGTCCACCTTCTGCCTTATAAGGTGATTGATTTGAAAAGACTTTTTTTTCAGGTTGATTAAAAAATAAGGTGACTTATAAGTTTTTCATTCCAATTTTACCTTTAACTTTATATATCTACACGTCTCTACCATTAGTATATTATTTTCATTATTCTAAACTTTATTGTTAATATTTAAAATAATAATTATTTAT
>JAOYMZ010073832.1:0-11967 GCA_025802335.1 Pinguicula primuliflora | reverse complement strand
GCGGCTAAATCGCCGAAAAACTAAACTAAAAAACTAAACTCTAAACCTTATAAACAATAAATGTTAAATTTTATTAAAAATAAAAATTAATATTACGGCGGCTTAACCACCGAAAGACTAAAACCCTAAACTCTATAAATTCCAAATATTAAATCCTATTTAAAAATAATAATTAATATTTATACGGTAAAACTGTCAATCCAAAAGAATCAATTAAAAATAATAATTAATATTTTGACTATATCGTCGGCAAAAAAATAATTTAGATCCTATAAATTTTAATCATTAAACATTCTAAAATTATTTAAAATAATAATTAATATTTTATTAATAAAATATTATTAATTACTAATATTTTATTATTATTTTTTTGGGCAAGAAATTTCTGGTCCAATTTTTTGGATCCTTTACTATTTCTCTTTGTGAAAATGTCCATGCCGGTGACATAGACATCACCTTGCTAAAATTTTTTGAAGTAAAATGTATTCTATCTCCTATGGTTTGGGGTAAAGTCACTTTATCCCTTATGGTTTAAAAACTGATAATTTACATGTATGTGACTTAAAAAAAGAGCAAATTACTCTCGTGTACATCACACTCACGGGTATTGAGAGTAAGAGAGAAAAAATGATCGAAAAAACTATTTTGCCCCTTAATATGTTTATTAAATTTTATTTATTTTTATAATAAAAATAATACAAATTGAGTTTTTTTTTCGTTTTTAAAATTTTCAATTGTAAAACTACTATTTAATTATTAAAAAAATTGAGAATTAGATTTTACTAATATTTTGTTCTTTTATTACTTTTTAAATATATATGAAAAATCGAATATATATTTGCATGATATAAAATATGAATAATTATAATATTACCTTGTGTTGCCTCACATGTGACGGAACTAATTTGTTTTCAAATGAACGAAAATAGCCAGTAATCTACAAAATATGTAAAAAAAAAAATTAAAAAAAATATATTTAAAAAAATTATTTTTTCAATTTTTATGGTTTTTTAAATTCTCATTATTTTTTATTTTTGCATATTTTTTAATGTTTTATGTTTTTGTTTTAATTTTTTCTTTCCGACTTTATATTTTAATAAACCAAACCAAACCAAACATACCCAGTAAATTCCGCCCTTAGGAAGGGTCTGGGGAGGGTGAGACGTACGCAATCATACCCCCACCCCTCAACAGGATGGGGAGATTTTTTCCGTGGAGACCCTCAGCTCGAAAAAAAATGATATATAAATTTTAATTATCGTTTTAATTTTTTCTTTCCGACTTTATATTTTAGTAGTTTATATTAATTTAAAAATAGTATTAAATTATATATTGAAATAAAACAGTCTTTTATTTTTGTTAATTAAGGGTACTTTAGTCTCTTCATTATAAATTTTAATTAAAATAAAATACGTGGCGCGTTGAATTTTTTTAAAAATTAAGAAATTAAATTGTCTATTTTTAAACCATAAAGAGAGTTGATTAACCCTAACCAAAACTAAATTGGGATAAATTGCATTTTAGTCGAATTTTTTGTGAGTTGAGTTTTGTATAAACTCACATATCAAAGTCCGAATTCAATTTTGGTTCGAATTTGACTTTTTTATTTCTTTCGTTTATGAAATGACTTTCAATGCATCACAACATCAAATTAAAATATAGAGAAGTGAAAGTCGATTGGAATTGCAATGGTTTTACCTTGATGCTTGGATCAACACTTGTTCTCGTTCCACATGTGGTGGATTCAAGTACCATTGTGCGTGCTTCATCGTCATGATGTGTTACTTATTCTATATAGACAAACAAATTTACATTGATTAGAAGAAGATATACACAATGATATCATCAAAAAAAAAAGATATCATCCTAATCTTAAAGGAAAATAAATAATAATATAAAATTAATGATTGTAATCATTTACAATATTTTATGTATATGAGGAGAGTCTTTCAAGAAATGTGAAACACAATTGCGATCTCAGCCCAACATTAGTCTGGAGTGAAATAAAGCCCAGCCAAGGCCCAAAGGAGTAATCTGCAGGCTTGAAAGGGATTTTTTTGGACGGGCGGACTTTTTTTTGTAAGTAAATGATCCATTGCATAAAATTAAGAGTCTCTAAAGAGTTCAATTCTTCTTATTTTTTTAAATTTTATTTTATTGGACGACCAACCTCATCCACCAAAAGTTTGTGTACATGATAATATGCCCAAATAAAACAGGAAGAATACAATTTTGATAAATATCTAAGTCTTGATAGGTCTTCTTTGGAGTTTTCGTTTCTCTGACCTTTGTGTGCTCATTCTGGTATTCTGATCTTTCTTTTGTGGATTTTGTGTGTAGCATCTTGTTGCAGCAACTGTAATATGTCGTCTGTAGGGTGATCCAGGATCATTTGTGCCCCGGGTTGTAGCTGTCCACCTTTTTTTGCCAGTGCATCAGCTACCTGATTCACCTCTCTGTATACATGTGTGATTTTGTAGTGCAGAAAGGATACCAACAAGAGTTGTATATGCTTGACAGTCCGCCTTATTTTCCAGTATGCTTGCATGACCTGCGTGATAGCATTCACCAATAAACTTGAGTCAGTGTCGATTTCTAGGTGAAGATAGTTCCTGGACAGTGCTGTTTGTAGTCCCTGAAGCATAGCCAGAGCTTCAGCTTCAATTGCTAGGTTACAATCGACATTTGAGTAGTACACTGTATGGCACTGTCCAGTTTCATTGCGAAAAATCCCTCTTATTCCAGCAGCAGTAGTGTGGATGCTCCCATCAATATTCAGCTTAATATGCGGGGGTATAGGGGGCACCCAGAAACAATAATGGATCCTGGGCAGTGGAGCTTGTTGTAAAGAGATGCCAAGTCCTTCCAAGATTTGTTGTTCACTCCCTGCTTTTGGCTTATAATAGGTGCCCGCTTCAACCAAGTCCTGTATCAGATGCAGAGTTGAGTTTACAACAGATTCAAAATTGAGGAAAGTGGAAGCAAACCGAATGTTGCATCGGTGTTTCCAAATTTCCCAACATATAATGATGGGGATTGTTTTCCTGATGAATTGCACAGTTTTGCCACTAGCCATGCATCCAGACACACTGCAAGGCTCACTGGAGCATATGTATGCAGCATTATGTTATCAAAATGATCCCACACATATGTGACAGAAGATGTTCTAATGTCTCAATTTTTCCTGTGTGTATGCAGCAGGAGCATCTAGATACCAAGGTAATCCCCGGGTCTAGAGTTTTGAATCCACCTGCACTATGTCATGCATCACTTTTCACATGAATATACCTAGTTTAGTTGGCAAACCTGGATCCCAGATCCATTTGTTTTTTTATAGGTAATGTCATTGAGGGGATTTGGAAACTTGGATCCCAGATCCATTTGTAATTTAAAGAAGGATCATGTTGCTGGCGAACGATGTGCCATGCCGTTTTAATTGAAAAGTCACCTCTTAGAGATGGTTTCCAAATCATTTGGTCATTCTCTTCTGGATGTATAGGGACAGTCAAGATGTTACGCGTCTGATTAACAGTCATGCAGGTCAGAAGAGCTCCTTCATTCCATCGTGAGTCCTGCCAGAATATGTTGACTGTCATCTGATCAGATACAGGGCTCAGTTGCTGTTGAAAATCCACCAGACCATGCTAGTCATCATATGTAAAGTTGCAGTTTCCTTCTCCCAGTAACCAGTAGGTGTTTTCTAGCATAACTATTTTCACAGCTATAATTCTTTTCCAAACATAAGAATCATAGGCTTTAACGGGGACTGTGGTGATATCCTGGTGACTGCAATATTTTTTCAGCATGAATTCGGCCCATAAACCACTCCCTTGTCTGACTTTCCACCACAGTTTCATACTAAAAGCATGAATGACATCATATATTCGTCTGCTTCCTAGACCACCCTCAGATTGAGGTAGGCAAATATTTATCCAGAATCTCCAATGTGCCTTTTTCTTGTTGTTTGCCCAATCCCAAAAGAAATCTGACATGATTCTTTCAATTTTGCTCACTATCCCAGCTGGAGGTTGTAATACCATAACTAAGTATATTGGAAGACTGCTTAAAACAGATTTGATGAGTGTCAGTTTTCCTCCATTGGATAAAGCCGATGTTGTCCATCCATCCAGTCGTTTTTGTAATTTTGATAATAGATCATGAAAGAGTGCAAGGGATTTTCTCCCCGAGTATAGTGATGCTCCCAGATATGTCACGGGTACGGTGGAGCGGGCGAAGCCTGTCCATTGCTTGATAAAATTTATTCTATCAGTTGAAACCATAGAGGAGATAATAATGCTGCTTTTGGAGATGTTGACTAACTGTCCCAAGATGCTTTCATATTTATGGAGTAGTTTAAGGATTGCATCCAGTGCAAACTTTGTTCCTCTGCGGAAAATAAGAATGTCATCCGCATATGCTAAATTGATATGATCGGGCAACCTTTTGGGACACTGTAAACGTAAGAGGTGCATGTCATCATTAGTTTTTGCAATCCTCTACTTAAGACTTCAGCTCCGATTACAAACAAGAGCGGTGAGAGGGGATCACCCTGTTTGAGCCCTCTAGTGGCTTTGAAATATCCATAGGATGCTCCTTCTATCAGAATTGAGAAGCTGCAGCTTGAGATGATACTCTAAAATCTGTTAATAAATAGTTCTGCAAATCCAAAGGCTCAGAGAACCTTAATAAGATAGTGCAATTTGAGGGCTATATTGTGTCCCCAGATTGGTTTCCTGAGATAGTGCATCATCTCTTGGGCAAGTAGGATGTTGTCAGTGATACTTCTGTTTGTTATGGAACCACTCTGGTAAGGAAAAATAATGACTGGAAGTACATTGCTGAGTCTTGTGGACATTAGTTTAGAAAAAAACCTTTCCAATGAAGTTGCGGAGGCTAATGAGTCGAAAATCCGATCAGTGGGTTGGTGGTGTGTTCTTAGGTATCAAGGCAAGCAATGTGCTTGTGTAGGATCCACCTAGTTCACTGCCTGCATAGAAATGTTAGCACTGCATCTACAATATCTTGTCGTATGATGTCCCAACAAGTGTTGTAGAAAATAACCGTGAAGCCATCTATTCCAGGAGCACTATCCTTGCAGAGAGCAAAAACTGCAGTCTTTATCTCCTCTTCACTTGGCCAATCGCATAAAGTGGTATTCATTTCATCTGTGACTGATATTGGTATGTATTACAGCCAGTCTTCATCGTGGCTAACCTGTTCTGCAGTCAGTTGGTTCTCAAAGTGAGATTGCAGCATGTTTTAACCTCAGTGGGTTCTGTGATGTAGATTCCCGCCTCATTTTTCAGTTTGTTGATGGAAGTTTTTGGCCTTGGCAGCTTCACTGATTTATGGAAATATTCCGTATTTCTGTCCCCTGCTTGTAGTCATTTTATACATGATTTTTGTCTCGAGAACATCTCTTCTGCCAGAAGGCTCTATTTATAAACTGCTTTGGCTTTTTCTAGTATTGTCCTATCAGTTGGATCGCTAGATCAGTTGGATCGCTAGATGTATCATATTGGATCTCTAATGCAGCAAGGTTATCCTCAGAGTCCTTAACATTCTGAAAAATATTACCATAGGAAACCTTATTCCAGGTTCACAGTTTGCTCCTTAATCTTCTGAGTTTGATGAATAGCCGATGTAGTCCATTTCTGTCATCAAAGGGTTCATTCCAGGATGTAGTTACAACCTGTTGGAAATCCTTGTGTAGAGTCAAAAGTCTTGGAAAATGAATCTGCTCAATTTTTCGGTGGAAGTAGTGACTTTGTTCATCACAGGGCAGTGGTCTGATTGTTGTCTACTGAGATGAGTAACATAGATTTTGGGAACAGACGTGATCCATTCATCAGATACCAAGATTCTGTCAAAACGCTGGATGATTTTGTTATTCCCTATCTGGTTATTTGACCAGGTGAACTTGTTCCCCTCATATCCTGCATCCTTGAGTCTACATATATTGATCATCTGTTGAAAGTCTGTAGCTGCATTCATTTGGATAGAAAGTCCACCTGCTTTTTCTTCCTGGGGTAAGACAATATTGAAGTCACCTCCCAAGAGAGTAGGAGTTTGTATCACACTTAATTCTGAATCAAATCTGTCCATAGTGGGTATCATTCGACCCTATCACACTTAGCATAAACAGCACCAAAGTAATATTTAAAATCCGTAGCCACATGATGTAGTTGCAGAAGTAGTAGTTGCTCTGAGTCAAAGCATATTCTGGTGTCCCAATCAGTTGACCAGAAACACTAAATAGTACTTGAAATGTTAGAGGCAATGATTTGAACCTGAGTTTCTGCTTTTTTTACTTGAAAATATTAGTTTTATTGCATCTGTAAAAAGAAGTACATTTTTTATCCATACCTGCCTTACATATGACAGAATTTCAAGTCCCTTGGCAGGGTGAATCGAAAGTAAACAAGCAACTATCTACCATCCTATACATCTCTTCTATGTATGCCGTTCAACTGAGTTTCTACTGCACTGATAAGAGTTGAGTGAAATCCTGCATTGGCTCTAAAATAACCAGAAAGGTTAGCTGATGCAGTTTAATCAATTTCTTCGAACGAGCTAAAGAGAGAGGATTGTTTATACGTCTAATGTTCCAAACCACAGTTGATATATTCATTGCTGCGTTACTTTGGACCTGGTTTGCACGCTGGATTCTTTGTAGAAGTCTTTAGACTTTTTCTTGTATGGCCGCTTTTTTGGGGGATATCGTCATCATGTTTTGTTTGCCATGGTGGCTGTTCTTCTACTACAGAATCAACTGCCTCATCCTCTTATATATGTTGATCTTCTTCAATACCTTTTTGTTTATCAGTCTCCCAATGCTTTTCAAAAGGGTTCTCTGTGGGGATTGCAGTCAAGGGAATGGAGAAAGTTTCTTCTGCTTCATCCTCTAAGCGTGAAATAATTTGTGTGCCATCATTTGCACAGTCCATTTGGACTTCAGATTCAGCCAGGATTTTTGACTCCATCCGAACATCTGTTGATTTGGTGCGCTTATGCTTCACTGCCCTTTTCTTTCGTGACTTTGAGTTACTCTAACTAGGATTTTTAGTAGCTTCTGATTCAGGCAATTCTGCATCCTCGGCTGGTTTTTGGTTCTCACTGATAGTCCCCAATTGTGGCAAATCCTGGTCCTCTTGTTGTGATGGGGGTGCCTCAGTTGTTTCATAATTTTCAGCATCAATAAGACAAGAAAATCGATTAGCAGTCTGAGTAGGATCATTAGTTACCAAATGATTGTTGGACTGTAGTTTACCTTGACCAGAGGTTGTGGCTATTGAGATA
This sequence comes from Pinguicula primuliflora, assembly GCA_025802335.1. Classification (NCBI taxonomy): domain Eukaryota; kingdom Viridiplantae; phylum Streptophyta; class Magnoliopsida; order Lamiales; family Lentibulariaceae; genus Pinguicula; species Pinguicula primuliflora. The sequence continues at coordinate 4,668 of JAOYMZ010073832.1, read as the reverse complement.
GCTCCAACCTCCGTGGTTAAAGGTGCTGCTTCAGACTCGTCATTCAGAGTCCTATGGGTCTTGTTGTTGTTCCTTTTTATAACCTGTTTGTATACAAATTGTGTCTTTGCAGGATTTGCAGAACTAGCAACCTGTTTTGCTCTGGCCTGTGTTTCTTTGGTTTGAGGGAGGTCTTTTGTATATGTCTTGGTTACTTGCACCACTGGGGCTTGAGTTCTTGGATTTTTATGCGTATGCAACACCTTGCAATCCTCCTGATTGTGCCCCTGTCTCATACAATGTTGACAATAGGAAGGCTTCTTTTCAATGTGCATAGGTTGTCAAAAGTCCTCATAACCTTTAGACTCCACAAAAACTCGAGCAGCAGGCTTAGTAAGTAGATTAAGTTCAACACAAACTCTAGCAAAACTTGGCCTTATAAGCAGTTCCGTAGCAGCATCAATTCTAAGTGGGGTTCCAAGTGCATTTGCCATAGAATAAATAGCGTCCTTACGATACAAATGCAAAGGCAAATTTGGCATAGATGCCCAAACTGGTGCTGTATGAGACTCAACATCGGTTTTAAAATTGGGCATCCATTTGAACACATGTATTGGGAATTTTTTCAAATTCCATGATTCACGCATCCACATTCTATCCTTATCTTCAATGTTCGAGAAATGAATTAAGATATGCTTAGCATAACCAAATGACCAATTGTTACCTCGCCCTTGAATTCGATTGTAACAATTAGTTTTCTCGTTTCGACCATAGTTGGTCTTCCATGGCCGAATTTCCCCATGAATGCAAGTGCGAGGGGGGTCGATAAAGCTTCAATTTCATCCTTAGAAAAGGAAATCTTCGGTTCTCCTTTCCAAACGCTCAATTTATTCAAGGGTGTCGACGTGTATGACGTGTTGTTACCAGCACCGAAGAGTGTCGTGAAGGATTGTTGTTCTGTGCCGGAGGTCGGGGGCTTATAGTCAGAATTGGAGAGCAGAGGAAACTCCTCCACAGGCATCGAGCCGTCCATTGGCCGGCTTGTAGAGGCCACCACAGTCAGAAACAGGGGTTGACCCAAGTAGCATGGCCAGAGAGCGGCCGGAGATGATGAGCGGCGAGCATAAGTTTGAATCTCACCTACACTGTGTGTAATTGCCCGCCCTAGAGAGAATTTTTTTGCTTATGTGTTCAGTTCTTATTTACATAACCCAGGAGTATCTAATGTGCTAGATCATCTAGGAACCTAAATCAACAAAGAACAGTGGGCCCAACGTTCTCATCCATTAGCTGATGCTAGTACACCGTGGTTTGATGCCATGTGTGTCTGGCAAGTACCATACCATGACTTTTATGGACTCCATGACATCTTCAAAGTCTTCACTATAAAAACAGACATAGTTCATTTCTTTACACATTATTCATACAATGGCTTGCCAGACGGTTTTGTGTCAGCAAGAAAAAGTAAATGAGCAAGAAACGCTCATCTATTCATTTCTACAATTGGTGCAAGTTGTAGTAAAGGAAATAATGAAATGGAAGGAAAATAAGGGACGGTGGATGTGTGAGCCATTCATCAGCTTGTAGTAGTTCACACTACTATTGTCACTCCACTTTTTTCCTATAAAAGGACATCCTCATTCATTTATTAGATTATCTCCGAGTCTCCGAGTCTCATTAAAGTGTGAGAAATACTAGAGAGTGAAATAGAGAGTTTGAGTATTTATCCTTTATTCTCTAAAGAGAATACAAGTGGTATCTCCTAATGGTTTAAAGAGATTGTAACTCTTATATTCTTTCATAGTGGAATTCTTCTATCCTTGCCCGTGATTTTTTCCCTGATTTGTTTAGGGGTTTCGACGTAAATCTGTGTGTTCTATAATCCTATTTATCTTAAGTATTATTTCCTGCAAATTATTAGCTGTGGTCCAGCTCTGTCCATCCTATTTTCACAATAATTGGTATCGGAGCTTTCGAGTTCGTGATAGAGGCTATGGCGGCAAAGTTTGAGTTGGAAAAATTCAACGGGAATAATTTTTCGCTGTGGAAATTGAAGATAAAGACTATCTTGCGAAAGGCTAATTGTCTGGTGGCTATTGGTGACCGACCGACGGATGTCAAAGATGACAAATGGGCCGAGATGGATGGAAATGCTATAGCTAATATACATCTGACTTTAGCAGATAGTGGATTATCTAGCATCGAGGAGAAAAAGACGGCGAATGAGATTTAGGATCATCTCAACAAATTGTACGAGGCAAAATTTCTTCACAATAGGATTTTCCAAAATAGGAAGTTATAGACTCTTCATATGACCAAATCTTCTTCTGTGACGGAGCACGTGAATATTCTAAATACTTTATTCTCGCAACTCACATCGTTGGGTTACAAGATTGAGTCGCAAGAACGTGCTGAAATATTACTGTAGAGTCTACTCGACTCGTATGATCAACTTATCATCAACCTGACCAACAATGTCCTCACAGATCATCTGGTTTTCAACGATATTGTTGTCGTTGTTCTTGAAGAAGAAAATTGGCACAAAAAACAGGGAAGACAGGCAGGCGACTTCGCATGAAGAGAAAGCCTTGGCGGTGATAAGGGACTGATCAACGGAGTGTGGCTCAAGTGGGAGGCCGAAACAAGGTAGAGGCAAATCTAAAAGTAAAAAGGGTATGAAGTGCTACAATTGTGGAAAAACTTATCGCTTCAAGAAAGATTGTTGGTGTTCCAAGAATTCTGCGCCTTAAGGAAATTATGCAAGTAGTTTGAGTGATGGAGCGGCCCAATGCTGTGAGGCGACGATGACAAATGATGGCAGACATAGATATGCTGATGTGTGGCTATTCGATTCGGGAGCTACTTTCCATATGACCACTAGAAGAGAATGATTTTGCCATTATGAACCAGTCTCAGGAGGATCTATGTTCAGTTCAGCTATACCGATCATGCTTTACAGATCGTCGATATTGAAACCATCAACCTGAAGTTGCATGATGGCTTGGTACGCATTATTCAACAAGTGTGGCATGTTACTGGTTTGAAGAAGAATTTATTATCTTTAGGAACATTCGATGATCTCGAGTGCAATATTGAAGTTGAGATAGAGATTATGAAAATTATCTATGGCGCGCTTGTACTTATGAAGGGAGAAAAGGAAGCTGCAAAGCTATACATGCTAAAGGAGGTGACGTTACAGGAAGCAGAAACATCTGTTGTATCTGAAGTATCAACTACAATGCAATGGCAGCAAAAGCTTAGACATATGTCAGAACAAGGGCTGAAGGTTCTTGTCGAGCAAAAGCGATTACGAGGCCTCTACAAGGTGACCTTACCCTTTTGTCAGTATTGTATTACTAGCAAGAAGCACCGATTGAAGCTCAACACATCAAGCTCTAGAAGCAAAACTATTTTATAGTTGATCCACTCTGATGTATGGGAAGCACCGATTGTATCCCCAGGAGGTGCGAAGTACTTCATGTCATTTATTGACGATTATTCCAGGAGATGTTGGGTGTATCCAATCAAGAGGAAGGAAGATGTGTTCTTAGAATTCAAAGTGTTCAAAGCACGGATTGAACTTGATTCAGGAAAAAGAATCAAATGCTTACGGACAGATAATGGAGGAGAATATACTGGTTATGAATTTGAAAGTTTCTACAAAAGAAAAGGGATCGAAGGCAGTTCACTACGGCATACACTCCTCAGCAGAATGGGGTGGCAGAGTGGGTGAACAGGATATTGTTAGAGAGAACAAGAGCCATGTTGGGAGCTGCAGACCTGGACAAAAAATTTTGGGCGGAGGTGGTCAACGCTGACTTTTATGTGATTAATCGGGCTCTGTCAACCACGCTGGAGTTGAAGGAACGATGGAGATGTGGACTGAAAATCCAATGAATTATTCCAACCTTCATATATTTGGAAGTAGGTGTACGTGATATACAATTCCCATGAAACTACAATGCTGGATCCAAAATCCAGGAGGTGCTTGTTCTTGGGGTATACTTATGGAGTCAAGGAGTATTGCTTGTGGGACCTCACAGCCCACAAGGTCGTCGTCAGCAGGGATGTTATCTTTGTAGAAGATAAGCTACAAAGAAATGAGGGAGACAATGGTACTGAAGCAGGAAGTTCAGAGACTACAAATGTACAGGTAGAAAAAAAATTTTATTCTGAAGCTACATCAGAACACAAAGGATTAGAATCAGAGTATTCTCATGTTTCACAAGAAGTTCATCGATCAGAACGAGTAAGATCCACACCATCTTGACACTCAGATTATATCATGATGAGCAACGTCACGTACTGCCTTCTAATCGAGAATGGGGAGTCATTAACTCTCCAAGAAGCACAGAGAAACTTAGATGTAGTTTAGTGGATCGCAGCAATGCAGGAAGAAATGGAAGCTCGGGAACTTGTGGAAATGCCACAAAGAAGGATAGCTATTGGAAATAAATAGGTTTTATAAATCAAACGAAATAATGATGATCAAGTGGAGTGGTATTGTGCTAGATTGGTGGAGAAAGGATATGTTCAGAAAGAAGTCATTGATTTCAATGAGATATTTTCATCTATTGTACGACTGACGACAGTTCGAGTAGTCCTGGCGATATGTGCTACGTTTGACCTACATCTAGAGCAGCTAGATGTGAAGACGGCTTTTCTTCATGGGGATCTTGAAGAAGAAAT
>JAOYMZ010073821.1:0-11967 GCA_025802335.1 Pinguicula primuliflora | reverse complement strand
TATCAAAGAAGGTATTTACTACGATTCACTGTGATTTTGTGGAAACTGATTTTCATTTCCGGAAGCTATCTCAATCTGGTGGTCAGGGGGAGAGAGAATGTGACCCCCTAGATTGGATAAGCCCGCCACCTCTATACCCTGTGCCTCCGATAGAGCCACCCATGACTCTAGACCCGCCGCCACACGTCCCATCCATGCCTCCTCCTCCTACGTTGCTTGTGGTACAGTTTGGAGGCCCATTGGTGTCAGACCAGACTTCTTCGGATATCCTGGTAAGTCCTCTGGAACCTATTGTGAGTGATTTAATAAATACTGATGACTCTGATGATTCTTATGGTCCTAGACGGGTCCTTCCCAATTGATCTACTAGGGGTGTGGCTCCGAAAAGATATGTTGCAGACCATATTCCTGGCCTTAAAAGGTATCCTGTGGCAAACGTGTTCAGGGGGAGGATGACTACATCTGCCAAAGCTTTCTCGATGACACTATATACTGAGGATATCCCATGCACTGTGGACGAAGCTATGAAAATTTTGGAATGGAAAAAGGCAATGGAAGTTGAGATGGAGGCATTACAGAAAAATCACACATGGGATAAATATATGGTGACGGAGGGGAAAAGAATTGTTGGGTGCCAATGGATATATACTATACAGAGGAAGACTGATGGTTTCGTGGAAAGATTTAAAGCCCGCATGGTAGCCAAAGGATACACACAGACCTATGGAGTAGATTATTCTGAAACTTTTTCCTCTGTTGCTAAAATTGATACCATTCGTGTCCTGTTTTCTATTGCAGCAAACAAAGATTGGCCCCTTCATTAGTTTGATGTAAAGAACGCGTTCCTACATGGAGATTTGGAGGAGGAAGTATATATGAAAGGTCCACCAGGTTTTTCACAGTACTTTCGACCAGGGGAGGTTTGCAGACTCAAGAAAGCCCTCTATGGCCTCAAGAAATCTCCGAGGGCCTGGTTTGGTCGCTTTACAGTGGCTATGAGACGATATGGATATCATCAGAGTAACGCAGATCATACTCTGTTTCTAAAGAGACGTGCACAAGGTATCACATGCTTAATTATTTACGTTGATGATATGGTAATTACAGGAGATGATCAGGAGGAAGTTGACAAGTTGAGGAAGAACCTATTTAACGAGTTCGAAATGAAAGACCTGGGGCAGTTGAAGTATTTTCTGGGGATAGAAGTATTGAGGTCGAAAGGAGGTATATTTATATCGCAACGAAAATATATTCTTGACTTGCTGGTGGAAACAGGTCTCTTGGAGTGCAAACCAGTGGACTCACCTATGTTGCAGAACCACAGTCTACGGATAGTAGAGGGAGCCGAGCCTGTAGATAAGCAGAGGTACCAACATCTTGTGGGAAAACTAATCTACCTGTCTCATACTCGACCTGACCTTGCATATGCAGTTGGAATTGTGAGTCAGTTCATGCACAGCCCTCAGAAAGAACATTGGGAAGCAGCAGTACGTATTGTTCGGTACTTGAAAGGGACTACAGATACGGGAGTGCTATTTAAGAAGAATGAACACCTGAGTATGGAAGCTTATACTGATGCGGATTGGGCAGGTAATCCAGTGGACCGCAAATCCACCTCCGGATATTTCACGATGATCGGAGGAAATTTGGTGACTTGGAAAAGTAAAAAACAGAAGGTAGTGGCCCTTTCTAGTGCAGAGGCAGAATTTAGAGGTATTGCAAGAGGGTTGGCTGAGATTTTGTGGCTCAAGAAGCTGATGTTGGAGTTGGGATTCCCACAGGAGGCGCCATGCCCCCTTTATTGTGACAACAAGGCAGCCATTCAGATTTCCGAGAATCCTGTACAACACGCCAGGACGAAGCACATCGAGATTGATAGACACTTTATCAAAGAAAAGTTGGAGAATGGCATTATCACACTCCCATTTATACGGTCTGAAGATCAGTTGGCAGATATTCTCACCAAGGCTGTGGCAGGGCGATCGTTTCATGACGTTGTAAGCAAGTTGGGTGTTGGACCTCCCACCACTCAACTTGAGGGGGAGTGTTGGAAAGTTTAAAATAAGGAAAGGAGAGATTTGTGATAATCACAAATCTCTCCCCTGATTTCCCGGGATTTGATGTACCAGAATCCCGGGATTACCATATGATGAAAAAGTCTATAAATTGTAAGCCATGGGAAAAAGAAAAGAAAGTGAAAAAGAAGGAAAATAAAAGTGACGAAGGATAGAACTCCTTCCGTGGAGTAGGGATTCACCCGAACCACGTAATTCCTGTGTTCTTGATCTCAATACATATAATTCAACAGCCTGACGAATGATTGAATTGATAGGAACGGATTGCCTGGGCTTCCCTGCATCTGATCGAATCATATGAGAGGGATGCGTTATGCTGCGTCAATTCCTTGTTCAGAGTCACCGCCCTCGCTGACCCATCGGTGAGGAGGCGGGGATCGAGACCAATTCCCAGGAAGGTGGAGTTTTTGGGAAGTGAATCATTGGCGATGAGAGCAGAGGATGAGGCGGGGAATTCTGTCTGTTGTGATGTCGTCTTGAATCCCCTGCCTGTTAGAAAAATGGTTATTGAGAAAAAATTGAGGGCGATTTGGAGTTTTCGGGAGCCCCTGCCTTTTTGGGAAGTGAATCGTCAGCCGATTCTCAACAGAAGCAGCTGGAGGGAATTGGTGAATGACAACATTGTGGAGGAGGGACAGTTGATTGAGATATTGGGAAGAAGAAGATATTGGGAGGAGGAAGAAGAAGAAGAAGAAGGAATAACGAAGAGCTCGTGTTGGCCGTGAATTTCAGAAGGGGACAACAAGCGGAATTTGTTGGGGTAGGTAATAAAATGAATGAGTCTAGGCATAAATAGTGATTTTATATATAGTGCAATACTTAATGTCGTTTTATATGTATTGTTTTAAAAATGAGTGTCGTTTTGTATAAGCATTAAATACAAAACGACAGCTACTAATGAATTGTAAAAAGCAAAACGATAGTAGGTATGAATTATGTATAAAAATAGTATGTATGTGTAGCAGCTTTGCAATAAAATTGTATTCATGTGTAGTATTTACAGATTTACAGGCCCCTTATCCTGGGCTTATCTCACACTGTATTTACAAATAATACATGAGTTCACTACACCATTCACCAAACCCGAAGTCCAATTATAGTCTACCATGGATTCTTAAGATTAGCCACATATTAACTTGAATAATATTCAATGCATTGCGGACATCCGGGATTTCTTGCAGAAAAATGGCTGCGTTTCTCATTTTTCAAATTGCCCAGAACATTTGCTCCCAAATTAGATTCCATATGGCTTGAATTTTCACAGGATACCTCTCTTCTGCGAAAGAGTGATTACTTGCTTCATTGTTGATGGAAGACTTAGTGGCAGACTGAGCCATCGTAGGCATAGATTCCAAACATCGCAAGAGTGCTGGCAGTGGAGAAACCAGTGCTCCACCGATTAATGGTCTTCAAGGCATAGCAGGCATAGAACTATGTCAGTCATGACCCCTCTTCTGGCCAGATTATGAACAGTGGGAATACGATTTTGCACTGCTCGCCAACAGAAGGAGTTTATCTTCAAAGGTACCAATTTGTCCCAAATTTTTGACAGTTTTGCGTCTGTTTCTTCAAGAACCCATTCTGCCTGCATAATCTGATTGTAGACCTATGTTGTAGGATATCTGGTAGCATTGACGCGCTACCATTGCCATTCGTCTGAGTTGTTCGAGCCTGGAGGAGCAAAGTTAAGCTGATCTTACAGATTTTGGAGTTCAATCAGTTCTTCCTTCGTGCAAGCACGTGACCAACTCCAATTCCATCTCAATGTTCTCCAGGTTAGGTCATAAGAACCTTTTGCTGCAATTGAGATATCCTTGTCTATGGCATTTGAATAGAGTGTAAGATATGTTTCTGCCAGATTTTTGTTTCCAAGCCATCGCTCCAGCCAAAACTTAGTAGAGTTTCCATTCCCAACACATTTATATAGATTCTGTTTAAACCAAGAGGAATGTCTCGTCATCATATTGAGTCATGTGGAGCAATATTCAAGTTGTTAACATCCAGAGGTCCATATAATGCAGCTAGAACTTGCCTCCATGGACTGTGAGGTTCCATGAGTAGCCTAAATCCCCATCTGCCTAGTGGAGCCTGATTAAACTGCTTTAATGCTTTGAAACCCAGTCCCCTACACTGCTTAGGAGAGCACAGTTTAGTCCATCTGATCCATGGGATCTTTCTCTTTCCATTAGAAGTCAATCCCCATAAGAATTCAAACAGCTGACTGTCTATTTTCCTCAAAATACCTGCTGGAGCTTTGTATATGGAGAAATAGTAGAGGGGCAGTGAACTTAGGACTGATTTAATCAATGTGATGCGACCTCCAAACGAGATGTACTTCTTCTCCCATCCATTGATTATCTTAGATATTGTGGATAGGACCGGCAGCCATGTCCTCTCAAGTCCTGGATTCGCTCCTACTTGAATCCTAAAATAGATAAAAGGGATAGAGTCTGTCTTACAATGTAAAATCCCAGCTTGAGCATCTTGGTTAGGAGGTGTAACATTGATAGAAAATAGTCTGCTTTTCTGAAAGTTAACCTTGAGGCCAGAGATAATTTCAAAAATTCTCAGTATACGTTTCATTGCCTTCACATCTTGCGCTGAACCATCTTCAAATATCACAATATCATAAGCAAACTGTTGATGAGTGATTTGAGGACCATTTGTCCCAATTCTAAATCCTTTTAGCTGATTCATAGATGCTGCTCTTGTTATTAGGTCATTCAAACCTTCAGCTGCTAGTGCATATAGCAAGGGGGATAGAGATTCGCCTTGACGAAGACCCCTCTCCATTTTAAATTGGCCACATGGACTTCCGTTTATAGTTATGGACATAAAGGCCGATTCTATACATCCCACCATCCAGTGGATCTTTGACTAAATCCTTTAGCTGCAAGAATTTTCCATAAGTAATCCCACCTTACACTGTCAAAAGCTCATTGAAAATCAGCCTTTAAGATTGAGCATCTCTTTTTCTTCCTTTTTGCTTCATTTATTACCTTGTTAGCCAGGACCACACAATCCATAATAAACCGATTGTAGATAAAACCAGTTTGATGGGGAGAGATAATCCAAGGTAGAATCTTACTAAGCTGAGTAGCCAGGACTTTTGACAACAATTTATACGTAGAACTCACCATGGAGATAGGTCTAAAGTCAAGTATAGATCCTGGAAGATCCTTTTTAGGGGCAGAGCTACCAAAGTAGTATTCATGCCTTTAACCATTCTCCCTGTGAGCCGGGATTCTTGGAAGAAAGCTAGAATATCCTCTTTCATAATAGGCCATAAATGCTTTAGGAATTTGAAATTAAAATCGTCCGGGCCCGGACTTTTAGAGCTCTCACAATTTTTCATAGCTTCTGCTACTTCTGTCTCAGAGAAAGGAGCAGTTGGTTGGTCATTCTCCTATTCATTCACCTGATTAGGAAGGATCAAGTTAAGATTGGGGCAGGGGCTAGGATCAGCTTTAAAGTGAGCTTCAAAACTCTCATGAATGTGATTTTTAACTGAGCAACTTCTGTGATCCAGGATCCGTTCAGATGTATCCCTTTTGAATTTCTTGTTCTATTCTTCTTTAGGCATGCATGAAAATATTTTGTGTTGCCATCACCCTCTTTCAACCACTTGTTTCTAGACTTTTGATATAGCATACTGTCCAGCATACCATTAAGCTGTCTTAGTTGGATTTCAGTGTCATTTCTCAACTGGATTTCTTCCTCTGAGAGTTGCAGAACTTCCATTTTGTTGTCTAACTCATGAAGTTTAGTTTCAGACTCCAGAATCTGCATATTCAGATCTCCAAATTCAATTTTATTCCAATGACGGAGTACAGCTTTTAGCTTTTTTAATTTATGCAACAATATGAATGATCTTGTCCCTGCAACTAGTGTCTGTGTCCACGTTTTTTCCACTAGTTTTTCTAAATCTTTGTGCTGGAACCAAGCATCCAGCATTTTGAATGGAATTGGCCCCCAATTTTGTGTTTTACCAACCAGAATAAGCAGGCAGTGATCGGAGGATTTCCTGTCCAACACTTCTAGTGTAACACCCGGCCATAGATTCAACCATTGATCTGAAACCAACATCATGTCAATCCTGCTTGCACATAATCCACCAAGGTGGAAATAAGTGAACTGTTTAGCTTGAATAGGTAGATCAATGGCGTAGTAGCTAGTAAGAAAGCCTCAAACTCTGCGATTTAACCAGTAGGGGCTGAAGATGAACCTTTTCTCTCCCATGGTTGTCTTACAGCATTGAAATCGCCACTCAAGCACCATGTGGCTGTAGGATCAAGTCTCAATCTCTGCCAAATTTTGCACCATAGATTCCTCTTGCCATCTATTGAACTGGGGGAATAAATGTTCAGAATTTTTAATGGCACTGGTTCATTTTGTCCAAGCCAGTTCCCTGAGACCTCCAACACATTTCTGGATTTCCAGCTACTAGTCATAGAGAATTTCCCAATTTTCCAGGAACATAGAAGACCTCCAGAATAACCTATTGAGGGCTGGAAAATAAATTCAAAGTCTTGTCTCCCCATAAGCGTTCAACAGCTCTTGAATGTATCTCAGTTTGTTTTATTTCCTGTAATGACACAAAATCAATATCATATTTATTCACCAGTTGTCTCAACTTCATTTTCCTGCTTCCATTACCAAATCCACAAATATTCTGATTCAGTATCTTCATTAAAATCAGGTATAAGCACCAGAAATGGTAATCACCCGAGAGTCAGGCTAGATTTGCCTAGATATCACGCTCCTCCATTGCCACGATTTGGCTTAAGTTTTCATCCCCTAGTTCCACCCCCAGATTTGCTGCTAGGTTAATAGTTTTAATCGCTTCATTTTTGCAATCCATCTAAGACAACTTCTCTCTCCAACTGTGTAGAGAATTTTTTTTATTCAGCGTGGGATAATTTCTGCGCTAAAGTCTTCAGCACGGTAGGGTATTTTAGCAAGTGGGACAGGACATAATTAAAAATTAACCGCCACATTACTTCCATATACTATAACCCTCCTCTTTTTCATTTTTTCCTCAGCCGAACAAGACAACAGGGAGACGGCGATCGCCAGATAATGAGAGTTGAGAAATTCCGAAGCAAAAATGACGAAGAGTATATGGAGAGATTTGGGTGTTTCAAAATCCAATAAAATTGTTCATCCCCATTCGGACCATCCAAAGCCAGAATTGCTGCAAGGTGTTCGGAACTGGTCCTTGTCCTCTCTGAAAGCATTCGAGAATCCGGGAAATTCACGTGGGAGATTAATAACAGCATATCTGCAACAATTATGAGGTGGACTAGTCTTTCACGAGGGATGATTTCGTCGAAGACAACATTGTTTTAGAGTTCAATCTTGTGGATTGAAAGTGATTATGTTATTTTATAATTACAAATTATTGAAATTGAAACGTTCAAGCTATGTTGTAGATATGCACACAGGCTTCAAATCAATTTCGGCATGATGTGGTGCAGGGGCGGAGCTAGGGTTGCTTGGGGCCCCAAGCACCTGAGTCTAGCCCCCCAAAAAAACTTTACATATCAGAAAACTTGCAGAAAGGAAAAAAATTGCAGAAAAAAGTTGCAGGGAAAGAATGGGGAAGAAGGAGATTAACGGGGATGAGAGATGAATGAGCTTCTTCTACCATTTTTTTTAGGTAGGTCAATTGTACCCTCTTTGTTCACCTACACAAAAGCTGTACCCTTTATATTCATTTTTTTAAAGAAAATTTTGTAACTCATTTGTTTTGACATTTTTTTACCCAAAAGAACTATCTCCAAGAGGCTTGTTAAGCCTTTAAACTAGAGCCCGTCTAACTTCATCGTGCATTTGTCCACCAAATTTATTATGGATAAATTTTCAACTACTTGGAATCACTGAAAAAATTCAATTAAAACTTTCAGAATCATCATTTCAAAATATTTAGGGAACTGATTATAGAATTCGATTTCGATGCCTCTGTTGCCAAAGAAAATTAAACCCTATAAATATAGGATTAAAAAAAACTTAACCCAAAATTTAACAGATTTCATTCGATCTCTGTAATTAAATTCTATAATCGATTCTCGAAAAGTTTCGACACGAGGATTTCAAAAATATTGATATATTTTTTTGGCGACCCGAAGTCACCAAAAAATTGATTCGATTCGGACAAATGCCCAGTAAAGCAAATATTAATATTTAAACAAAACCTTGATCTTATATGTCACTACGTTTCATGTTTATTGACTTGCTACAAGATTATCTGAGCACCCCTAGTTATCTAGTTCTAAATTCGCCCCTATCGTGGTGCTAATCGTCAAAATGCGCTCCTGAAGGTTACCACAACCACTTCCGAATACACGTACACTCCGTGATCGAAAGTTGGAGAGAGACACTCGTAAACCCTTGCTCCAGAGAAGAACCGCCAAACAGGGAAGATGATCAATTGTGGTACTAAATCTCATTCTGTACAGAATCCTACACATGACCCATATATATAGGAGAGAACTCACGAGTCTCTCTCCCATTATAACTCAAATTACAATGCCAGAATCTTCTTAACATAATAACCCACAAAATTATCTTCTTGATCAAGTCATAGAAGTTGACCCAATATTATATCCAACTATCAATTGTTTGGTTCAAAGTCCAAAAGATATTTTAATTTGTTCATGGCATTATCCGAACAATTCCTCACAAATGACTTGTAAAAACATTTTCCTTGAACAAAAAAAGAGTCATATACTTAAAAGCCAATATATTTCAATTTGAATTGGTAAATTGTGAATTGAGAATACAACACTAACCCAGTGAGTAAGTGAACTAGGCCTTGAACTCTTGAATTCATGAGTGAACTACGTCTTAAACTCATTTGAGCTTGGGTCACTATCCCCTCATCACGTATACAACTCTTGAGGTATACAAACTCCATGATACCGTCACTTATGCGTTTATTTACCAGGCCCATGCGCAGCCCTTCATTTCGTGAGTGTTATAGAAAGATTGACTACATCTTTCGTAGAAGGTGATCAACTTTCACATTCATTAAGGTTACTCACACACCCCCACATATGGGAGGAAATCATTAAGAGCCTCAAGCTCATCCTCTGTCACACTACATGGTCCTCGGCCCCCCACAGATGGGTAGTCCATCATGTACCTCACAACTCTCAATTCTCCACAGGGCCCCCTGTAGGGGGGAGCGACAACTACTATAGCACTATGACTTTCAATCTCAATAGAGCCCCGCAGGAGAAAGCCAATTACATATGATCCTTTTCTTCTCATCTTCGGCAAAACCGAAAGGTGTCCTACGGCTCTCTACCCCCACGTATGAGAAGAGTTGTTTATTTTTGTTCTTTGCCTCTTAGTGTGGAGAATCCTAATGTGACACATGACTCTCTATACCCACACGTATGGGGAGAGTCCGCCACTGGATTCCCTACTCTCTTCACTTTCTCGGCAAAATAGAAACTTTGCATAGGCATCCGAAATTTCTGCCCCTCAAGTGAGGAGAAATGCCAATGTAGCATATGTTTCTTTACTCAACGCATGGGAGAGCCAGCTATACATTTCTCTACTCTCTCACATTCCTCGGATAGGTTCAAATTAGTGTCTGTCTTGGTCTGTCTTCTGCCCCTCGATTGGGAAGAATGAAGATATAGTCCATGTCCCTTTATTCCACGCATGGAAGGGTCAATTATACCCATTCTCTTCCAATCCCCAATCCACTCGCAAGGACGGTCAGGCCATCCACGCATGTGAATCTTCACTAGTACTTTGCCCCACAAATGAGGAGAATCGTAATTCTCTTACCCTCATCAAGTAGTACTAGAATTGAACACATCACCACAATGATTGTTCATCCATAGCTCTATCAAGTTCCACTCAACGGAACCACGCACGCATTAGCTATGAATCTGTTAAAATGTCAACAACATAAATGCATTAGATTCCAAAAACTAATACATTGCAATGTAATAACTACGCATGGACCAAAAGTAATCACCATAAAGCATAAATAGTAAAAAAAGAAAATATTCGGAAACTATCATAAATTGAAACTCTTACATGACAATAGTCTTTCTCCATGAGGAGTAAGAGTAGGATACATAAATTTCAATATATTTCAATTTAAATTGACAAGTTGTGAAGTGAGTCTATGACTTTCTTCCAAATGAGTGAACTATGTCTTGAATTCATTGGGGATATAGTCATATTCTCACATTACGTATATCACCCTTAACCCCCCACATTTGGCGAGTATGAAAAATTACCAAATACTTCCAGGTTTATCCGTAGATGCGCGCCCACCCTCAATCACCCTGGTATGCAGAGGTCGAAAAATCCTATATGCACCTCTCTATCCCTGCGCATGGGGAGAGATGACTTCAACGGTTATCGTCAATAGATTCATCAAGTCCTTCTCAGCCAAACCATCCATGCAAGGATTATGAATCTATCAGGAACACTCAACAAACGGTTAATGCATATGATTCTATTTAAATTCATTGCAATGTAATATCTAGTCATAAAACAAATAGAATCAATAAAATACGCATATCACCATAGTCAATGAATATGATATAAAGAACATCTTACCACATGTTAAATTAATGTTCTTACCTTATAGCCTTTAGTCCTATTCCTTTACCTTGGTTGAGAGTACCTTTCTTTGATAATCCTTTAGTAGACTATGCCGAATACCAATACCTCTTCTCTTTTCATTGTGCTTACTGTTCTTCGCAACTGCAACATATGCTTGTACATCATAATGAACAGATACTGGGGCGGCCTTCTCTCTCACATCGGCAGGTCGACCAACAAGTCTTTCAACTACTTTACCTCTTGTCTAGCTAACATAAGTTCTAATTTCATATTGGAATGGGCAATGCATATTTGCTTCACAAACTTCCAACAAGAGTAACTAGTGTAGCTCACACCATCATCAACAACAACCCGATTAGCGTCACAATTTCCTTCAAATACATTAGGAAAAAGATCATAAAATGCTAATCAATAGTATCTCTCAAGTACCCGAATAAATGATGAAGAGCCTTCCGCGTGCATTGCTCTGATTATGAGTGTAGCAACTCAATCTGTTTACTTCACATATTCCTCTAGGGATACTGCAACATCCCAGTACTTCATTAAGTGAATGGTGGAATTATAGAGAGTTGTTCATCTTAAAATTAACTATTGAATTTATAATGTCATCTTCCTCCTTGCCACCATCACGGCTGTCCATAGCACTATGGTACACTGAGGATCAATCCTTCCACACATCGTTGCATGTGGCGTAATTGCTCAAGAAGTGATGAACATCAATTACATTAAGATCCTTTGACATCATTCCACACATTGTGAATTTCGACATCCACTCTACTCAATAGCAAGATACCGAGTCTTGCGTGGATCCATAACAATTGCCATTATATCATAAGCCAAACCTTCAAATGGTGTTGTCTCATGATATCACTCTAAGGATCTTGGAGTTGCATGGAGGTCAACGATGATCATCATACTGTACTGCTGTGCACAAGTGAAAGCATTGTCCAGTGTCTGCAATCAGGGACGGCTGCATGGGGTGCTTGGGGGAGCTCAAGCACCCCCAGTCCAAGCACAAAAAACTAAAAATTACAGGCTCAAGGCAAACGTGGTCTGGTATTTGGATTTCTTTAGTTGGGAAAACTTGGTATTTAGCAGATATTGAAAATAATAAGGTTAAGCATATGGGTTTGGTTTCAGGAATTGTGATGGGTGATGAGCCAAAATCATATCATAATTTAAGCTCATTAAGCTAGAGATTGATTATAATTAATCCGCATAAGCCTTATATACATACTTGATTTCCCTCCATTTTATGTGATATAGGTACAATGCAACATTTGGGGATGTGTTACATGAA
>JAOYMZ010073810.1:0-11967 GCA_025802335.1 Pinguicula primuliflora | reverse complement strand
GCCGCGCGGTTCCAACCCGCGCGGCAGGGCATTTTAGCAACGACGTCGAAAAGTTAGGGTACAGTCGAAAATTTTCCCACGAGGGAATGGGATCCTACAAGTGGAAAGGTAAGATGGGATAGGAGGGGAAAAGGGAGGGAAAAGGTTAGTGTGCCACCATTCATTGCCATCCAAAAAATAAGGATAAACTATGTGTCGAAAATATGTCACCATTCATTGCCAGGCCAAAAGGTTAGTATGTCACCATTCATTACATTCATTGTGAGGCCACAATTCTCAGCCAAACGCATACTAGCATTTTTTTATATAAATTTTATTCGTCCAAATTAAAACGAATTTTAATTGATTCTCTAATGTGTTTATGTATGTATATAGAGTCCAAATTGGATATAAGTGGTGTATTTTTATTGTTATTTTTTTTATTATTTTAGTATTATCCGTCCAAATCGTTGTGAATCTAGAATTGAAGAGTTTAAAATTAAGCAAAATAGTATTAAAAATACCCAAAAATAATTACGGCATGTGTTGTTGGGCCGGTTCGACGTTCAAGCCCATAAACACTACTCAGAATTGGGCAAATATAGAACCGAACAGAGTGAGATATCCAATTCTTTTTCAAAATACATTCCCACAAACTTACCATAAACTGCTTTATTTTACGTGTTGCTCTATAAAGAACACGGATTTTTTTTCTCCTTCTTAATGATATGGTGCCAAATTCTAATCTGAACCGTTGGATCTAAATGCAACGATTCAGATTAAAAGTTTTTTTAAGTGAATGATAAATGAGTCTTTGATCTGAACTGTTGAATTTTGATCCAACGGTTCAAATTAGGATTCGGCACCATAACATTTGGGAGAAGAAAGAAACTCAAAAGAACACTAGGAATTTAGATTCTTACCTAAATCTCTAATGGTGCAGGAAATGAATGCAAATGTGACCGTGAATTGTGTTCATCCTGGAATTGTGAGAACCAAAATTACTAGAGACCGAGAGGGTTTTCTCACAGGTAATTGAAAACATTTTCTCGAAAAAAATTCTACTAAGACTGCTCGTTCACTCCTTTAATTATTTGTATCTGATTATTTGCATGTAGATTTGGTGTTCCTCCTTGCATCCAAACTCCTCAAGACAATACCTCAGGTAAAGAACATTTTGCCATGATCATGCTTTGTTCATTAAGTCGTGTGGGCAAACCTTGTTGTGAATTTTGTATAGGCCGCTGCAACGACATGCTACGTAGCAACTAACCCGGAAATGGTGAACATAACTGGAAAATACTATTCCGATTGCAATGAAGATTATGTATCGAAAATAGGATCAAGCTTAACAGAGGCTGCAAGGCTTTGGGCAGCTTCTGAGATCATGACCTCCAAGGATGGAGAAGATATTGATTAAGTTATGGAAGCATTGGTCATGTATGAGACTTCAATAGAGTAGCCTCAGTGAACTTGAGCATATTGAAATTGATATTCTATATAGTGGAACTTTTTCTAAATATAAAAATATTGCGCTTATTAATAAAATTATAAGTACAGGGTGATATACAACCATGAAGAGTCACTGAATTCATATGTGTAACGGTTTATAAATAATTTTTTTACGTTTATAGCTACTTGGTTTTTATTTTGGTTTTGGTTTTGTACCTGTAGCCATAATCTCACAATTTTCCAAATTTCTGCAACAACTTTACTTGCTCCTCCTTACACATATCTTTAATGTTGGATGTTAAACGTAATTATGGCATAATGTAATTAAGGATTAAATTATAATTAATATGTTTAATTGTAATTTATATAATTAATACATTAAATGGGCTTTGGCCCATTAAGGTCCATATCTACTCCTATAAATAGGGAGATTCCCAAACCCTAACATAAGCTTTGACGCTAAAGTATTCTCTTCTCATGTGTTGAGACCCAGTATTCAATAGTTCTCTCGAAGTGCTGCCTCATCATCTTCGAAGGAGAGTTTTGAGTTGTGGAATACCACCGGGACTCTGGTAGCCCCGTTTGAAGATCTGTTCAACCGGAATATTACGATCAACCACGCTTCCGCATTAAAGGTACGATTTTGTATTCGTATTCAAATTATCAGATCTGTTCTGATATTGAGGATTCAAGTCTACAGTGGTATCGGAGCCAAATTCCGTTTTAATTGATTTTGTTCGATTAAATTTTTCCGGATACTAACAAATATATTTTGTTCGTGTTTTCGGAAAATCTATCGGATCTGTCGTCGTTCGCCACCGCCGCGTGAACAGTACCGCCGCCGTGAACAGTACCGCGCTGTGTATGTCACGCACTGGAGAAATTCGTCGGAAAAAATGTGTCTCACCAACCCCGCCCAGATCTATGGATCTGTTTTTGATTTTCCGTCGATAAGATGTGGTGCGTATTCGTCACGCGCCGCAGCTCAAAAAGGAGAATATCGCTGGAGTGGGGAGGAAGGTGGTACCGATTTTATTTTGAAACTAAAGGACAAGAGATTTGTTCTCTCATCCTCTAAGGGTCCGTTTACTTCAATTCCGGCTCAAGAATTATTTTTACATTAACTTGACATGTAAACCCACATTTTACACACATTGACGGAATTGGGCTGGAATGACATTGGACTGAAAAAATGTATTATCATGTTTACTTGTTATGGCGAAAAGTTGACCCAATTTGAAAAAAAAAGTCAAGTTATCAAAATATCCTCATACAAAAAACCTTCTATACTGGCTGGTGAAGACAAACTGAACAATATTCTGTTCGTGGAACTCTAGATTGAACACCACAATCCCCAATTTCAATCTCTACAGCTCCAGATTAATTACAATATCGCCAAAGGACGACAAAAACGTTCAAAAATTCAATCTTTATGGAAACACAAAATAAAAATCGTTCAAAAATTCAATCTTTATGGAAATACAAAATAAAAATCGTTCAAAAATTCAATCTTTATGGAAACACAAAATAAAATCGTTCAAAAATTCAATCTTCCGTCTGTTGCCATCTCCGTCTCCAACCCTTATCCAAAACTATGTATCCATTGAATAATTCATTGAAGAAGTAAGACCTAGGTTCTAAAAATTGAGGAATAATTTTGCCGGTAAAGAAGAAGACTGTGCAGCAATAATCTTGGGTATTGGATCGTGCACCAATAATTTTGCTGGTAAAGAAGAAGAAATGTTTGGAGGAGTTTAGGAGGATAAAGAATTCTGATGAGTTCTTTATGGAGGAGAAAATTTTGATGAACGATGAATATAAAATTGTGTTGATGGCAAATGGATGTAATTTGTGAGAATATTGGAGGGTGGGTATGAAGTGAGGTAGTGGAATTAGTCCAATGCCACGATTTTTGTGGCATTATTTTTTGGCACTGGATGATAAGTTAATGTCGAAATGGGGCGCGACCCGGTTTTCAATGCCAGAACCCGGTTTGACCACTGTTTTTTTTTCTGTGTAGTAAACATGGCATTACGGGCTAATATCACGCGAATACCACATAATGACATATAATTCTCCCAAGTAAATGGGCCCTTAATGTCTACACTATATTTTGTGGTCTCCGCAAAGTCGTAAGACCATGTATGGGGGCTGATGCCTGCCCCAATTGCAAGAGCGGAGCTCTACCAACTGAGCTGTGAGCAGGGGATTTCCTCTGCACTGACAAGTAAATTTTGAGTTTACCTTTGCCTTTTTGTCTGGGACGAGAGATAGGGAATCTGGGGGAGGGTTTGGAGGACTGAGGAATAGCATCCTTTTTGGAAATAGCTTGGGAGGGGTTCTGGGGTTTTGATGGGTTTTTAGAATCTACAGCAACGGCTTTTGAATCAGAGAGTTTAGGGTTTAGGGTCTGCATTATGTGGTTGCATCCTGCTTCTGATGGTTGCATACTGCTTCTATGACGGTTGCATACTATTTTCTGGCATGCTTCTGGTCTGATGGTTTAATTTATTTGTTGTAGACCAATCCGGATTACAAATTACTGAGGGGAAAACCATTTTCCTTCTATGAAGATTGGTGTGAGATCTTCGGGAAGGATAGGGCAACTGGTGGATACGCACGAGATGGTGGAGACATTAGTGAGACTGAAGGATCCAAAACTGTTGATGAGGAAGAGCACATTCGAGGTAGCGAGGACGGTGGGGTTACAGAAGCAGTTCCTAGGGCTCATAGGAATAAAGTAAACGGTCAATGCCTGCAGAGGATGAAAAAACACGCTGCTACTCGGAGATCTGGGCTTATATTCAACCCCTCCATGCTCCTGTTGACCCACCATTGGATGGTGCAAGGCGGTTGATGGATTATTTGAGGCCATACACGCAGTTTTTTGGGAACTTGTGGTTTTGAAGCAGCTTTAAGTTATTAACTTGTTGTTTATCTTGTGATGTGTATGAATATGAACATGTGACTTTGGGAGCTTTAAGTTTAGATTTCGGTTTCGGTTGTGTATTTTCTATAGGTTTAATCTTGAAGCAGGTTGATACAAAAGTAGTTTGCAAGTAGATTTTCAGTTTTATCTGCTCCAGATTTTAATCTGATCCAGGTTTTAATCTCCATGTATTTTGTTTACTTTGGTTGATAGGGATGCAATGTTGATACCGGTCGTTCTAAAATTAGGGGTATTTTAAATATTTAACAATCATTTATCTGTTCAATCAGCCTAAATCCACTTCAAAGTAAACACGCGAAACCAGTACTAACTCAATCAAAATTTCACTTGAAAAGTTATTTACTAGATTTGATATTGATATCGGTAACGCTCCAAATCAAAATCATACTAGAAATCTTAATTTTGCATTAAACGGGGCCTAAATTCTAAATCATATCAACTCTAAACCCTATAATCGTATTATGTTCATATTTTTAGATTGATATTGCAGCGACTTTGTCGCCGTAAAAATCTAAAACTCTATCATTTAAAACCTAAAGCTAAATGATATAAACCCTAAATCATACAATATTAAATTTTATAAACCCTATCATGAAATACTTTATTAAATAAAAATGCCATTTTTTTAATTTACATTATCACGACTTTGTCGCCGTGAAAATCTAAAACACTATACTATAAACCAAAAGGTTAAATGTTATAAATTCAAAAATATATAGTGGTAAAATTATATAAACCCAAATCTTAAAATATTAGTAATTTTTGGGATAAAAAACTGTTATTAATAATAAAACCAACAATAAAAGAAATCAATTAAATTAACAAAAATACAAAAGTGCCCTTGTCCACTGGGGTCACCTAGGCTATGTTTGCAAGTTCTGCTGAAAAGCAACATTTGATTTTTCAATTGCATAAACCCTTTTTACATTGTTTGCGATTTTGGCTTTTGGCAGTGGACTGGCGGTGGAAAAGCCTCCAAAAGCCCAAAAACTGACTTGGAGTAGCTTCTAGGAGGCTTAAGGCGGTGATAATTTTGTAATTATTTTAAAATTCACTTTTAATATAATTTTGTCTATATACAAATCGATAATACCAAAATACCCAAAAATTTTCCCGTATTATATCCAATTTGTCACACTATTTTTTTTAACTTTTGCCACAGTAAAGCCACAGCTGCAAACACTTTATAACTTCTTTATAAAAGCATCTTTTTTAAAAGCCCTCCTCAAAAGCCAAAAGCAGCTTTTCATTAGAACTTGCAAACATAGTTATAGTATATTGGGAAAGGATCTAATGCTCTACAAGTTATGGACAATCCAATTTTATGTAAGACAAGAATTTGGTCCGCGAAATTTAATTAGACGGATCAGATTTATCTGGCACTTAAGTTAGTCAAGTTATCAACAAAATCTCGATCCCTCGTTCTTGGGTCTTTGAAATCCGTCATCAAATACAGATCCCTTCTAATGCCAAGGCATATCATGATGGGGCTAGATCCACATATTTGATCGGATACAACTGATGTCATCTTTTTCTTGCCAACCCTGTCCGGTCCGGCGAAGAGCAACCATATGTCGCCTCTCGATCCAGCTCCATGCCTTTTACCATCCTCAAATCTGAACCTTGTGACCGCTGAGGCTATTGCAGTGGCAGCTTCTGCTTGCCACCATGCTTTCTCCATAAGGCCCTTGAGTAGCTTTTTGTATGTATCTGCATCTGAAGCATGGGAAAACTTGTCAAGCAGTTTAGTAGCCTGCAGTTCGGATGAGATGCAACCGAGGAAATCTTTAGCCTGATCTACATCTGAAGTCTCGTCCTTGGTTCTACTATTTGATACTTTGCTTCCAAGAAACAGACCTGTCCTCACAGGACTTCCAGGAGGGATGGTAGCTTGATTCATATTCAACTATAGAAGCTTCTCCAAGCGGTTTGTTCAGATGTAACTTGGAATGGAACGAAGGGCGTGAAAGCAAGTTTGAGCTGTACAAACCCATTGCAGACACAGATGGTGATGGGCCAGTTTTATTGTGTGAACATTCTGATGAAAGTTGGGATGAAGATGCTTCTGCTATGAAGAGTGAACAGGCAATGATCATTCGCTGATTGGATGAATCCAACCAAGTAGAGAAGCTGTAAAAGTTTTGTTCCGTTGACATGATGCTTGCTTTAAGCCATAAATTGTCCGCTTCAAGAGGCATACTTGCTGTGTTCCATGTGCTTTGTGACCCTGTGGGATTGTCATATATACTTCTTCCTCGAGTTGCTCATGCAAGAGGGCATTATTTATGTCCAACTAATGGATTCACCATCCCTTTTGAACTGCAACTGTTAATACAATCCTGACTATGGTATGCTTCTTAACAAGTGAGAAACTGTCGGAAAGATGTATGCCTTCAACTTGATTATATCTTTTTGCAACCAGTCTAGCCTTGTAACGTGAGATGCTACCATTAGGATTCAGCTTGAGTCTATATCCCCATTTGCACCCTATCACTTGCTTGCCTGGTGGAAGAGTTGTGATATCCCAGGTTTCATTGTGTTCTAGCACTTGTAGCTCTACTGTCATTGCATCGATCCATTCGGGGTGTCGAATGGCTTCTGAATAGGAACGTGGCTCTTTGCTGTTTTGAGAAGACATTAAGCATGTTGTAGCTGATGACAATAAAAAAAAGCTGGTGTCAATGACATCACATAATCCTTTTGCCATATTAGCGGATGCATTTGTCTAGTACTTTTTCTCAGCTTTGTAGCTGGCAGCATTTCCACATTGTGCTAAAACTCTGCTGAAGGTTCAAGACTTGTAAGCAAGAGTGTTGATGGATCAACTGATGAGGAAGGAATAGATTGAAAGGTAAGATGTTGATGGAAGATGGTTCTGGTTCTGGATTAGAGGCAGTATGTGTGGATATAACCCCATGATCGTGTGGATAATGAGTTGAGTCAAGATTGGGAACAGAAATGGAATCTGCAGATTGTAGAGGAGCACTTGGTAGAATGATTTTAGGATTGTTTCCAAGAGTCTCAATGTTTGGATGAAGAGAGTTGATTTTATCAGGGGTCTGAAACGGGAAATGTTCCTCATGCAACTGAACATTCAAGGATATGAAAAATCGTTCGGATTCTATATCATATAACATATAGGCTTTGTTGTTGGCAGAATATCCAAGAAAAACACATCTCCTAGCCTAGCAGAAAATTTTGATCACAAGGGTGATATAATTGTGGCATAACATAGGCATCCATAGGGCTTCAGAGAATTCATCTTTGGTTTACCGTGTAGCAGCACCTCATGGGGGCTGAGCCATCTCAAGGTTGGTGTAGGCAGTTTATTGATCGAGTAGACAGCAGTAAGAATGGCTTCTCACCATAACATCACTGGCATGGACGCACTGAAAAGCAAAGCTCTTTCAACTTCCAAAATGTGTCTATATTTTCTTTCTACAACGCCATTTTGCTAGGGTGTGTAGGCAACGCTGCGGTGATGAATAATTCTATATGAAGATAACAGATCTTGACAGCCTTTGCTTGTAAATTCTACACCATTATCACTCCTCAAAGTTTTAAACTCTGCATCAAATTGAGTCTTTACTATCCTTAAGAAATGAGTCAATATTTCTAGCACCTCACTTTTATTTTGCATCAGATAAATCCAAGTACAATGACTGAAATCATCAACCAACGTGATGAAATACTTTGCTCCTTATAAACTTCGTTTAATAAAGTGCCCCCAAATGTCAATGTGTATAAGTTCAAAAGGCTGGCTAGTATTTGAGAGATGAACAAGAAAAGGTAACCGTGTCTGTTTTGCATTGTAACAAGCATCAAAGGGAACAAAGAGTTTAGACAAAACATCTGATTCATTAATAGAAAGTTTAGACAAAATATTGTTCAAAGGGTAACCCAAATGGTCATGCCATGCATTGTCTTTTACAAAATTGCTTAGCAAAACAGATTTACAATCAAAAGAGGATTGAACATGACGTGGAACATGACCAAGCGGAAGCTCTTTCTGCAGCTGAGTAGTTTTTCCTACAGTTGAAGGAGTAGAAGGAGATGGATGGAAGAGATACATGCCAAAATATTCTCTTCCTACAACAATTATCTCCTTAGAAACCAGATCCTATATCATACAATAAGAGGGATAAAAGAACAAAAAACATGAGCAGATTGACTAAATTTTGAAACTGACAGTTGATTGAACTTGAAATGTGGCAAGAATAAGGCATTTTCGGGAATTGGACGAGAGTTAAGATGAAATTTTCTCACAAATTTAGCTTCAGACTGTGTGCCATCAGCTTGGTGAACTATCAGGCTTTTTTGTGGTTTCTTGCATTGGTCCAGAAGCCTCATATCTCGACACATGTGACTAGAAGCTTTTGTATCCACTATCCATGTATTCTGAGGTGAATGAGTAGCGACTGCTAAGGCTTTTAAGTATGTCATACCTGTGAATTCTGAGCTTCCAGGGGATAACGGCAGAATATCCTTTAAGGCTTTTGAGAGTTCAGTCCACATTATTGCATCCATGGAGGTCTGATTGGATTCAACAGGTGAATATTCCAAAGGAGTCTGCATCATCATGTTGGCAGCCCTGTTTGATCCTTGCACGTATTTGTTCCTCTTTTGTGCTTCTCTCAAACGAAAGCAATTGACAACTGAATGACTAGTCATTTTGCAGTGATCACAGCTTTTTAGCTTGTAGCATTCCCCTATAACATGACCTTGGATACCGCAGTGTTCACATCTACATTTCTCACAACTCTTCCTTTATCATACATTCCACCTGGAGTGTTCATTCTTTGAGTTGGAATCCATTTATTTGCAGATCCTCTGAATGTGGTTCGAGCTACCATGTTGTGCTCACTGAAACCCAGGCTCGAATTGTTCATATTCAGGTTATCTTCTTTCTATTTTTTCACAGTCAGAATAGTGGAATAGACTTTGTTAAGGCTAGAAAGTGGATCAGTTACCAGGATCTGGCTAGAAATTTGTTCATCTTCGCTATTTAAACTGAAGATAAACTTCATAATCCTCTCTTCCTCATTCACCTTTTCAGTAACACCGCATTCACACTGAAGAACAGGCCTAGCATAGTTCAATGCATCCCATAATCCCTTGAGTTTATTGAAGTAGGCAGTAACATCCTCATTCCCTTGCTTCAGGTTGGAGATTTCTCTCCTAATTCGAAAAATCATGGGAGCCTTATATTCTCTCAGTCTTTCTTTCAACTCAGCCCACTGTTCCTTGGCACTGTTAGTAGTATACTAAGGCTGTGTTTAGCAAATCTGACTGATAAGGTGACTGATTAGGTGGCTGGTGACTGATAAGGTGACTGGAGAATGATAAGGTGACTGATGATGTGACTGATAAGGTGACCTGATAAGGTGACTAATTTAATTAGACTTGTTTCACAAATTTGACTGATAAGGTGATTGATTTTTGTAAAATGACACAAATGATACTATTTTATATTGTTATTATATTTTTAATAATATTCTATATCACAATTATAATTAAAAAACTTTTTTAACTTTAATAATTCTAATTTATTGTTTAAATAAATAGTTATTATTTTAAATATTAATAATAAATCTTAGAACAATGAAAATAATATTGTAAATTTTCGTACATCCAAAATACTCGTCAAATTTAGAACGATAAAGTCAAGGATAATATCGAAATAAAAGACTTATAAGTCACTATATTTTTTAATCAGGGTGAAAAAAATATTTTTTCAAATCAGTCACCTTATAAGGCAGAAAGTGAACATTTACGTAACAGACTTATTTTATCAAATTGACTTATAAGGCACAATTGGCTGATAAGGGACGCTAAACACAGCCTAAAACACAACTAGTACTCCACTGTTAATGGAATTATAGATCCATGAAGCAACCATTAGATCTGCAGACTTCCATACCTTGTATTCCTCAGAGTTGACATCTTTAGGTGGTTTGGGTCTCGATCAATCATCTTTAATTTCTGCTTTGCTCCAAGTGTCATCAGTACAGCACAGCTCCAGGACTAGTAGTTCTTTATGTTCAACAGTACAGTCACCAGCTTCATGCCTGGTTCATCAGTATGAGGGGGTTGCATTTCTTTTGCTGGATTTGAGTTATTTGGTTGAAAGTGAAAAATGGGGTTGATTTCAGTCTTTTCTCCCATCTACGGAACAAAAATTATGTCAAGTGGATTGGATCTGAGATTTGAGTTAGGTTTTCGTGCGGCAGAAATGAAAATGAGGTTTTGAATCGAGATTTTCACAATAGAGGCCCTGATACCATGAGGAAAAGGAGGAAAATGCTTGAAATGTTTAAATAGCGGTTTAAATCTAACTGTTTCAAGTTGAAGATAGTATAGATAACATTGAATGTTACCAAATGAAGAAAAGCTTTTGACAAAAGTGTGCAGCTGATTGGGAGAAGAAACTCTTCACTTTTCATTACCCTACAAATGCAATACATGTAGTATTTATATATATATATATATGGGGCAGGTTCCCACCCCTCAATTTATCACTCAATCTTACCTCTCAAATCTTAACCATACTTCTACTACTATCTAATGGCTGATAATTGCAGGAGCAAAGAAATAGATATGATCTAATAGCTGAAATCAAAACCCACGTGTCTCTTTCTTCCATCACAAATTCTGATTTCACAAATCCTCCGGTGGAAATCACAACCCATGTGACAGTCCAGCGGTGGGACTTCTTCATCTTTGTCGTACTCCACCCATAGCAGGGCGTCGATGTGCTGAAGATGCGAATCATGTCCGGGTCACAACGGGGGAAACCGACGGCGGTGAACACGAAATTGAGGTGGTCGAGGTTTAGGTTGTCCGCAGTGCGGTGAAATGTGAGGCCGCGGGAAGAGAGGGAGGCGTCAGAGATGGAGAAGGTGGATGCAGTGGCGGAGACAACGGCGGTACAGTGAAAAGGTGGGGATGCGGCGGGGAAAGGGGAAGTTGGAAGCTTTCATGGAGGTTTGGAGGGTAACGTGGTGGGAAGATGGGTGGTGGTGGTGGTGGTGCTGGTCTTTATGCCGCAAATTTGGCGGCGAGTAGGAGGAGCGCGATAGTTATCCATGGGGATTCCGGAGGATCCGTCGAGAAGGCACTGCAGACGTCGACGGAGCCGGACGTTTCCCTCATCGAGGATGAGTAATTCTGGGAGAAAGTGATCGGCATCAACATTGTTTAAATTTAAAATTAAATCTAAGCCATTCAATCTTAATAAATCAAAGGTTTACATTTGAGTGGTAAGATATATAAATATAAATATAAATATAAATATATAGATCATAGGGTAGGATTCATGCACATATAAATGAACACACAAATGAACACACGTTTTCAATTCCCGCAACTAGCATCGTCTGTTTACAAAAGTGGTCACAACGTTGGAAAGCTTATACATAGGAGATCATAAGCCTCATATTTAGTTTCGGTTCCGGCGACTTCGTCGCTGGAATTTTCTAAAACCCTATTTAGGACTACTTAACCCAAGGAAAAATGTGAACCCTCCATTAAACGGTGATAAAGTCGTCGGAACATCACCAAAACTTGAACATATGATCTTCTATGTA
>JAOYMZ010073809.1:0-27754 GCA_025802335.1 Pinguicula primuliflora | reverse complement strand
TTGGTTATGAAGATATGTGGTTGGTTCGAATATGAGGGATTATAGTCTTCCTGCGTATTCTAATTCTGCTCTTTGTTAGTTCATAACATAATGTGCATATGGTTGATAGTTACTGTAAGGCGTATGATTCATCATGTCATCATATCGTGTTTAATGCCTTAAGTCCTGTCATCTGTCCATTTTTAAGACTAATACAACATGTGTGTTTCGTTGATAATTAGACATGAGCATGTAGTATGCATAAGGTCAATTCTCATATCATGTTTTAAAACAAGTATTACTTTAAATTGGTTTCCTTACTGAGCATTAAGCTCACCGCTACATCCAACATTTTCAGATTTTAGGTGCGGCTGAGCTCCCTGTAGCCGGATGAGTGGAAGAGTTGTTGTATTCCTTGCTTATTGAATATTGCTGCATTAATACTTTTTTTGTTTATGTTAGTTACTTTTCCTGTATTGAGGATGATTGATTCCCTCCAATATACGTGATGAATGCAGATTGTCATGGTTATTCATGGAATAAAAGTCTAGAGTTATCTCAAATTTTTGGGAATGTTACAATAACACCCGTATCCCTTCTGATGCACACCGTATCCCACAAAAATACTGTAATACCCTTAAAATGATTGTTAGCACTACTCATATCAACAAGGCACACCTACTCTTATGGGAGCTCATCCATGAAAACTTCAAAGTTAAGCGTGCTGACCTTGGAGCAATTTTGGGATGGGTGACCCCCTGGGAAGTTATTCAGGGTGCGCACGAGTGAGGACAAAGTGCGCTGGAAGGTCATGTGTTTGTTTGTGGGGACAGTATGAGCAATTTTTGACTAGGGCATGGGTGGGTAGAGATGCCCATGCTGTCATAACGACCTCGAGTAAGACCGAGGCATTACAAATACATCTCAAGGCACATGGATCAAGTTTAGTGCGCAGCCCCTTAGGGACATGTACAAACAAAGTACACTCAAACATACGAGGAACAAGAGTAAAGCATGCAGACACTTTAGTAAAGGAGGACAATACATGAAGAGGTGTTTTCAAATGCAAGATTCGAGTAGGAAGTCTATTTGCCAAATAAGTGGCTGTAGCTAGAGCTTCAGGCAAAAAATGAGACATGACACCAGATCCAAGTATAATGACCCTTGTTATCTCAAATAAAAAACGATTCTCTCTCTGCTACACCATTTTGTTCAGTGGTATAGGGACATGTAATTTGATGAATAAGACCCCTCTCACTACAAAAAAATCTTCTTCTTTTCATTAACGAATTCTCCCTCATTATCAGACCAGAGAATTTTGATAGATTTTTCAAACTGGGTATGCACCATTTGATAAAACTCAATAAATTTCTCAACAACCTCACTTTTAGTCTTCAAAAAATAAATCCAACTGAATTGAGTGCAATAGTCAATAAACAACACAAAATTTCGTAATCCACTACCCCAACAACTGGGGTAGGACCCCAAACATCAGAATGAATCAAGGAAAAAGTTTTATCAGTATTGGAAATACTCAAAGTTAAGGATGGCTTATGAGTTTTAGCACAACGGCACGAGTCACATATAATAGAAAAATCAGATAATGAAGGAAATAACTTCATGAGATAGCTATCGGAAGGATGACCTAGGCGTTGGTGCTACAACCAACTTTTCTGAGCTTGAGAGCTACGAATGGAGAGGGTCTTGGATAGGCTCACTTCATCAACGTAGTACAGTACAACCCGTTCAGTGTTAAGACCAATAATCTTCTTTGTCCGGATATCCTGCAACACACAAAATGAGGGGTACATGGTTACAGTGCAATTCAATTCTTGAGTTACGTGACTAATAAATAATAACTTGTGAGATAAGTCTGGGACAAATAGACAGTTAGATAGCTTGAGCGTCGGAGTAATCTCAATAGCTCCAGCCCCTTGGACTGGTAGTAACTCTCCATTTGCTGTCTTGATACTCCGCTTCTTGGGTTCCTGGCTAGCATGTAAATCACAGATATCATATGTCATAGTATCAATTACACCACAGTCAAATATTCACTTCGAATTTTTCTCCCCCAACACATTAGCACATGAATTCACTTGCCCATGCTCAGATTCATCCATATTACCAAAACACCCTTCCAAAAAATAACGAGCTGATATAAAAGTAGGAGAAGAAAAGGAGCACTTGACCCCCTTTTTACCGTAACCATCTGTCTGCTCAATTTCGTATCTCTCATGACCCTCGTCTCTTTCACTCAGTCCTGGTCAGTCCGACTCTGTGAGAGTCCAGCAGCTCGTCTTCGTGTTTCCTCGGTACGATAAGGGTCCTCGCCCCCAATTCCAACCACAGAGAAGTCGAATTCGTCTCATCAATTGCTTCACGTACGACAGCTATGCCGCAGTGAAATCCTCTGCTACCTTCGCTTCCACGCCGGTTCTGCAAGTTTTGTGGGTAACAATGGAGGTAGTAACACTCCTTCATAAGATGTCCCTGCATGCCACAGTGGTCACAGCACTTGCAAAAGGATAAATTAGGGCTAAAATTGCCTTGTTCTGACCGACGACCGTCGTGGAATCAATGGGATGTCCCCCTTCTGAACGGCACCCACTTGTAAGATGGGTTGTAGGGTCAGGGTCAGTTCATACTTGGCCCACTGTAATTTACTATGCCCGTATGCTGGTCCGACCCGTGAATCACGATCTCGAGGTGGGTCACCGTAACTGGGCTTGGGCTTTATTCTCCAGCTGATGACTAGGTTTGGATAATGGGGCCCTTCCGTGCAATGAGGCCCGATCCTAGGCCCACTGTCTAATGGCCCAGTTCAACTTGTCACCCTCTGGATTGAGAATATCCCAGCGAGCGACTTCGCAGTGGATGGTGGTGTATGCCTCATCTACTCCCGGCGATGGTTTCTCTTTCAAAATTTCTCATACGATAGGATCGAACATTTTGTTCAATCCGGACAGAAACATGAACAAGCGATCCTCGGATTGCAACTGATTATATTTGAAGATGTCTTCTTCATATTTCATGGGATTCGACCTTCTCCGGTCTATCTCTGTCCATAGTGAATTCGTCATGCTATAGAATTCCTCTATACTCATTTGTCCTTGTGATAGTCGCCCAGCCTTACTCTCCAAGTCGAAAATTTGTAAACTATCCTCCACGGCTTCAAACGTCCGTGCTAATGTTCTCCATAAACCTTCAGATGTAGGAAAGTGTATATATTGCCTCACTATACTTCGATCCACATTGTTCGTAAGCCACGAAAATACTTGGAGATCTTTCTTTCTCCATGATTTGTACTCCAGATCCGTCACTGCCAGAGGTTTTTCTATCAAGAATTCATATTTTCCTTGGCCGCCTATGGCCACCTCCATAAGCCGTGCCCACAAAACGTAGTTGTGGTTATCTAACTTTACTTCAATCATTAGATCCGTTTGATGTTCCTCAGATGATTCCGATTGCTTTTCGTGCATAATTGATGACAACTATTGGGATAGAATTTTGGTGGCCTCCGTGAGTGCCGCCGATTCTCCCATGCCTCGGTCGGTTTTTTCCGCCGGAAAGTTTCAATGGTAGATGACGAAATTATGCAGGATTGGTAACCCGCTCCGATACCATACTGAGAGGAAAATTTCCCTTGTATAATGAAAACTTACATATGTGGCTTTACAATGCACAATATATAGACATTCTCAACTATGATAACTCTCGGGATTCTGATAAATCGATTCCCAGGAGATAAGGGAGAGATTTGTGATTTGTGATTAATAATTCACAAATCTCTCATTTCCTTATCTATAGATTTCCAACACAAACAATAAGAAAACTGTTAACTTCATTAATATGAAAAAAGTAATTCAATCTGGAATCTCAATCCAAGCTGAAGAAATACCCGAAGAATGTTAAAGCAAAGACAATGCAAAAAGAAAGAACCCACATTTATCAATGTTATGTTATAGATATATGATGGGAATGTAAGTGTAAGTGCATATCTCCAAGACTTATCGATAACAAACCAAGAGAATCTGAAATGGGGTTGGGATATGAATTATCAGAAATAAACTCAAACCCGAAATCTCTGTCGATTTTCGGAGATTTGGAATACAAAATGTGTTCGTAGATTCGTAAGATTTCAGAGATAGGGAACGAAAACTGCCCGAAATCTCAGCAGATTGGAAGCCGCGTTCTTACATTTGCAAAAGAGGTAAATTTTTGGAGATCGGCAAATGAGGTGGAAGGTTCGATCGCGTTGAGGTCGTGGTGGACGGTCGATCGCTGAAGAGGATTAAGCCGAAGCAAGAGAAGACACGATAGAAATTAAATCTTTCAGTAATTTCGTGGAACTATCGAGGATATGAATAGCGTCTGATCAATTCGTGACTTCGTCGGGCCCTATTTTGTGAAGAGAATTGAGAAAAATATTTCAAAACGTGAAAAGAATTGTTCAGAACTATAAGAGTGGAGCAAGCGCGGGATCGTGATGATTTTATAAATTTAATTCTAATGATTAAGATTCTAATTGTATATACTGATTTAGGTTTTAATAATAACAGTGAGTGGAGCTACCTATTATACCAACATGCCAATTATTAACGTAGTCATCGAATTTTAATCTAACAACTACAAACACAATTCAGCACATAATTTTTTTTAATCGGGATGCAACGGTCAGGACTAATAAACTAACAAGTGTCTACAATCTATGAAATGTTGATTGATAACATGTGTAAGTGCATATAGGCTTGTCGTTAGGATAGTAGTACCTTCCATATTTGGAAGGAAAATGATAAATATACTCTCTTATTAAACTGTGGCAAAAATCACAACCTCACTTTTTATTGCTTATCTTTTAATCATTTTTTGATGTGTGGTGGTGATTGTTGCCGCATGTGTGTGTTTATTAAGTGTGTCAAATAAGAGGATACATATAACATTCGTGACTTAACTGCTGATCAATTCGTGACTTCGTCGGGCCCTATTTGGAATAATCAAATAAAAGCGTACTTCATGTCAAGATGGTGCACCCTATTATCTATCAAGGCACCGAATAAACGGTAAATCAGCAGTTAATTCGACGTGAAGAGAAAACGATAGTTCCCTTGTTATAAACAAACGCAATGCAATTCATATCATGAAGGTTGAAAGACAATTGCAAGTGTTTCAAGGCAGAATACATTTACATGTAAAGAATATTAGAACCATTTCAGTGCTTGCAGTCTAGTTTTATGCATACTAGACGTAAAATCCTTGCAGTCTAGTTTTATGCAAACTAGACGTAAAATCATCCACTCACTCAGATTATTCATTCAATTCTCCCAAAACTCACGAAGAACAAAACGAATCCGAGTGACTCCGGAAAACTTGTGGATCGGCACACTTAAGAAAACTTGTAGATCGGCACACTTAAGAAAACTTGTAGATCGGCTCACTCGGGAAAACTTGTGGATCCGCAGCAGCTACAATAGTTTGCTGCCTGGCCTTGAAATATTGGTTCAATTGTTTAGCTCTCCTCCTTTCACCTGCAAATGGTCAAAAACAAGGGCGAAAGACAATCAAGAAAAATGTAATATGGCAGCCTAGGCACCCGTAATCGAGCACTTGGGCGAAATTTGGTCATGGCAGGGGTCGACTTCTCGGACAGAGTATAAAAGCTAATCACATCAGAAACATCAAAAACTGTGATTCACAATGAAAGAAAATAATACGCTGGAAGGGGATGCTATGATTCTTCTAGGACAACCTTATAAACCCTTCCTAACAATTAGAATGGAAGATATTGCAGCAGAAAAACGATGCTCGTCATTGAATAGCAAGACTGATGGAACATCACATAGAAAACACGAAATTTTACCTATTGGCTAGTTGATTTACATGAGAAGCTTTTATTCTGTCACCAGCGTAGTTGCACTTGCAGGATTTTCAAGGCCCAGTGCCATATTAATAAATGGATCTCGAAACTCATTTGGGTGAATTATCAGCTGAACACACAAAAGCTGGATATGCCGTCTCTATCCAGGGCAAACCACTGAACCTTATCTGCAACTCGGGCTTATCGGAGTCACCAGACGAGAATATCCTAATATCATGGCATACTTCATCAAAAACATGCTGAAAAAGACTACTCCCATTAGATCCCATTAGATCCCATAAGTTCCATTAAACAAATTAGTCAAATTGGGCATTTGGATCTTGGTATCTTCGTAATCACCATAGTACTTGCTATATCCCAAATTTTCGGCTGTGCGTAACTCAGCCATACCCACACTATTTCCACCCTGGAACTTGCTCCAGCCCTCCCATTGTTTATTGGAAGTCGTTCCATTCCGAATCTGGGGTTGGATGAACTGAGAAAATGGAGAAGGATTGCTCGGTGTTTTTTGGTCCATTACCCTAGAAGGAAATCCATAAGCACCACCCAGAGGAGAAAAGCTATACCGCAGATCAGAAAACCCGTGATTATGATCTGGAGGAAGAGAATTTAGCAGGAACGATTGGTGTACTGCCCCATCATGATTAGTAAATCTAGAAGAATAACTTGACATAAAGTTCGCACTAGAGCTGTTGACGCCGCATGGAAGTGTTCCTTTGCCAACAGCCAATATTGCAGGATCCATTAGCTCAATATCACTATTGCTAATTGTATTTGAAGCCGATGCTGCCTGTTGGTAAGTTTCCAGCAAACAGGAAGTATTAATTGCGGGATTACCTGCAAAACAGATAAAGATCCCGTAATCAAGATCCAAGAAATTTTTGGACAAATATAGAAAAGAAAAAGAACAAGAAGCTAACCAGTGATTATATCAAGAACATTCTCCATCTTTTGTTGAGAACTAAAGCCTGGAGGTGGTGCTTTATTATGCACTGAAAATCCAGGAGGGGCCGATATCTGAGATCTGGAAACTGTTCAACAGGAAAGAAAAGAGTCGGACGGAAATTATAAAATGCTTTGAAAAATATACAAAGAAGAGAGAGACAACACACACACAAAAAAGTTTGAGCAGCTAGCTTCTACAAGAAACAGCAATGACAAGCCCAGTAAATTCTATAGATCAAAACCCTGATTGATCATGGTACAAAGAATGCCTAAAATGGAACTGACGCCGAAGCCTTAATTTTAATGTAGAGAGCTTTGAGATTTAAGAAACAAAGCCCAGTTCTCATAATGATTATAGACAGGCTTACTTAGAGTTGCATATATAATGTATATTACCACAAGAAAAATCAAACCGAACTACACACACAGAGAAACAGGTATCCACGAGCAATGATGTATGATGAACATACAGAAAAGTCTTGTAGATGTGAAAGATCACTCGGTTTCAAGTTCAAACAAGCATAGATACTGGCATAAATCCATATATGCAAGATTTAGTCTCTGAAACAGTCGAAAATTGAAATCCATATAAACCAGAAAGAAACAGAACTTTTTGCAATATATGAATCACTCACCAGAAGATCTACCACCAGACATAGAATGACCAGCAGTAGGAGTCCCCCAATCTACTTTACTAAGAAAAGGAAACCCATCTCGGCCCAGAATTTTCTCAAAATGAGACTCTTTGCTGTCAGAAAATATGTGGCCTAAAGGTGACCCTGCTGAGGATGTTCTGAAGTTGTGATCAATAAAATTTTGAAAACCCAATGCCTTGTCAATATGTTCCTTCTCCCGAGCAAATGAAAATCTTGACTGATTAGGACTGGTACCAACAGGTGCTTTTTGTTCATCAGTTTTACCAAAAAATTTAGAAGGCTTCTGGGGTGAAGTTAGTGATTCAACCCATGGGTCGAATTCCATTGACAGAATTTTGGATATGCTGGTCTCCCCAACGTTGGCAGCACCACTAGTTACTTCATCTTCACATCTCCCCCAGGACAAACCTTCTTCTTTAACATGAACGATATTAGGATTCTCAGGATGCCTACTTCGAGAATCAGATGTTGAAACAATCCAACTCCTATCCACAGCCTTCCTATCCATATTAACAAAGAGCGACTCTTCATCATTACTAAACTGCGGCGAAGAAATACTACAATGTCTGGAAGCATGAGATACACGAGGAAAATTTGTCATTCCGTGGCTAGCAACCTCAGGATCCTTAAGCATTTGACTGTAAAAAGATGATACATCGTCTTCTGTTTCATATAAATCCACTTGTGTTTCCAGGCATGGCATCCCAAATACAAAAGTCGATTTACCATCAACAAAATTATCGCCATTTGTATTAGCACGTGAAGTCGGTGGTTCTCCAATCTGCTGAGAACAGTACTTTTCCTCAATTAGGTTTCCACTAATTCTCATTGATGAGATACCAATGCACATATTTTCCATGTTTCCATCCGCCGTATTGACATATTCCTCATCCGAAGCAAGCCCACTGGGTGCTACAGAAGAGTTAGCCTTTATCGTACTACAAAGAAGTAGAGTTTTCATAGGTGGGGTACTGAATTCTCTATTTCCAGGCGAAGTGTCCGGGTACGAGGAAGCCAATGAACACCCCGAGACAGTTAAACAATCTGTATCTGGTTCTTTCCGTGATCGCACTAAAGTTTCGATATCAGCTTTGCATTGATCAGTAGTGTCTTCTTCATTAAGACCCAATGTCTTTCCAGTGTCACTGTCTGCTGAAGAATGTTGGTTCGGGCACAGAGCTACAGTGGAAATAGAAATAGCCCCATTGCATACACCCAGATTTTGTTCAGGTGGCCCATTAGAACATTGTTGATTTGCATTTGAGGGATGATTGCTTGAAGCATGAGTTGCCCTAGTCAACGTAATAAAACCATAAAAATCATTATAAAAATTTAGGATCAATTCAAAAGCAGAAACTAGCATACCATGAATCTCCAGAGCAGGTATTAGGCGGAGAAACACTGGCATTGACGGGAGAATTCTGCGCATAGATAAGAGAAATGCCGCAGCACCAATATTAAGTATTCTCAACAAAATACTTGAAAAAACAACTGTTACACTAGTTATAAGACAAGGATTACAGTTTATAACATCCAAGAATCAACTGGATTTGGTCATATCTTATGCATGCAGTTTTACTATAGTTCATAATATTCAACAGTTTCACCAAACTAAGGTCAGATACATTTCTATATGTGGCATAGCATGTGCTTAGTCTTCAGAAACCTAACCCGTAATTTCTACCCCACGTTGTGGCTTTCTGAAAACTATAATCCAGCAGCTCTATATGGAGAAATTCCTTGCAGGATACAATTTTATTGACTAACATCATCAATTTTTAACCACAATACGTGTTAAGAAATAAATTATACCGTTTGTATTGCCAAATAGACTGAATAAAAAATTTAACATCAAGCCTCGGTTTTCTAATATCAAGTTCCAGCTCTATTTTAGCGAGGCAAATTCCGTGGCAGACGGATTTGCGAAATGGGGGAGTACAACCCCTCGACGGCAGATCTTCTATCACATATTCTGCAGTTGCTGAATCAGGATATATCTACAACTCAATGCAAGGAGAAGATAACATAAAGCAAATTGTCCATCTTTACCTTAAGAATATCACTGCATGTATTAAGGCGATGTTGCACTCGCCTGAAGCAGCTCACTTGATACAGAGGTTGTCGCCATTGATTTGGCAACAACCTCCGGCCAAGGTATGACCTCGCCCGCTAGTAGTAGTCATGAAGATTTCGATCTACATGTTGCTGAGATGATTTTGTATGATGTTGAGATGATTTTAAATTTTGCCTCATATTCTTATGTTGTTTTTTATTCAATGTCATTCATTATAGGGGAGGTCGAATTGCATAGAAGATACTAATAAATAACAGAGCAATGTCTCCAGTGCATGAAATAAAGATTGTTCAAAAGCTGGATGATAGGATACACGATATCTATGCCAGAATTCAACTGTTTTGGGTTAAGATTTCAAATACTTACACTAAATATTGAGACATTAGTTATTTAGTTTCGATATTTTTCGAGAACAATTATTTTTGTAAAGGAGGTACAAGTTGTCATACTCTTTCCTCTCCTAGGATTTTCCCAACTAGCGGTTCGCCGAAGAGAGATTTTAAGGAGGTGAGATGTACCATCCTAAATCATTTTGTTGGAAGGGCCAGAAGTTGGCTACGTAGGTGCTTCGCATCATTTTTAATCCAATAAATAAAAAATTTCTTTAAAAAAAAGGTTATCTTTTGCTTCCATTATTCTGTGGTTGCCCTATGAATAAGTGATTTCAGTTTTTAGGATGTAATGTGGACATAACAAATGAGTTAGTTATAACTTATAAACAAATTGATTAGGGGATGGGTCAAACCACATCCAATCTCTTCTGTACACTCTCTTAAACTGTATTTTATTTTTCAAGTTCTCAGATAAAAATATATACCAAAAAAACTGTGCATGCAAGCACGTTAGTTCTATACTACAAATACTTTGGGAACCAAGGCTAGAAACAAGAGGATCTTACATTTATATTCACAGCAGTTTTAGAAGTAGGCTTCCCTGGCGGAGCTGAGCTGTTATTGGCATCTGCTGGTGGAGGCAACACATGTCCTGAACGCCGTTGTGTGATAAAAATGGAGCCAGTAATTTGTTGAACTCCACTCCTTTATATCATTTAATAAGTAGATCAGATACTTGAGAAAAAGAACTACGGAAACTCCGATCGAAAAGAAACTCAGACAACAGAAGAACGGCAAACTAATAAATTAAAACAGAATCAGTTTTGACCTTCAGTAAACCACATTAAATCAACTTAGTAAGACATCAATGTCACATAAAATTGAACTTAGCTAGAATATAAAGAATATACTGAGTGAGACAAACCATATCTCTCAATTAATAATAAGTCTTGGCTTATCCAAAAAATAGCTCCGCCGATCACAATTTCTCACTCTTCTTGCTCAAACCATGAGCTCATGATCAAAGAATTAGAACCTCAAGAAACCATATGAGAATTTATTTATCTGTTTTCAAGTAAGAAACAGTTTTGAACTTCTAAAATTTTTTGAACATATCATTCAAATAAATTCTAGCATCATAGGAATAAAAATAACTGAATAGTTCAGGTAAGGTATCCGAAAGATAATATGATGATCCTGCAAACTGTTTAAATATGGCAGACTGGATGCTACCAACTAGAGAAAATTCAACATGCATATGCCACCTGCAGGTGTCCACAAATTAGCATCTTATCAGTTTCCGGAAAAGCAAGGCCGCCTAGGCGCTCGAATCCTAGAATCCTATTTGTCCTATTTTAGAGGAATCTAACTAAACAAGTCTTTCTGTCAATAAACGTTGATGGGCCGGGCATAATTCTAAGGCTTTCATCGTTTCCAAGAAGATATTTGGGGTCACTGCATTAGGCACATAGGGAGACTTTCGGAACCATAACATGCTTTTACTTAAATTAAACCCATAGTTTACAAATTAACTACACCACACCGTAAACGCATTTAAGAAAAAAGAGAAGATGCAAGAAGAGAGAAGACGTAGACGCAAGAGAAGAGGAGAAGATTCAGATGCAATAAAAGAGAAACCTATCCTTGTTTTTTAATATTATTAAAAAATTATTTTCGAGAAGGCACTCAGACACTGGCATCTGCAAACAGGCTACGAACCAACAAATAGAACAAGTCCACACACCTCCCATTGAGATTGGAAAATATAATTGCTAGGAAAGAAGTCTAGAACAATTCAGCAATGGTCAAATCACCTGTTCTGCTTCAAAAGATATTATAAAGGTAATTTCTTCCACCCTGCTGCTTTAACGATGCATGGATTCCACCAGTTAGTTGGGTAGTCACAGTTTTCTTGGATTAGAATCTTAATTTTTCTATTCTTATCTCAGTTTACAAATATATATTAATTATGATTGTCGTATGCATAGATATTGATGGCTTTTACTTGCTGGTTTGAATTATGAATGACTCTTGCTTCTTGTTGTGAATTGTGATGCTGATATTGACAACTCGGACCTGGACCTAGCTAGTGAGGATGAATTATGAGGAATAAAGATTAAAATTGACGAATTAATTTTTTCAAGTTAATGCTATACTTTGATAATAGTTCACAATATTCCAATTGGAAATCGATTATGTTAGCATTTTTAAAATTATGATCGAATTTTTATAATTCACGATTCAGTTTGATCCACAATCACGATTAGATTCACAATTTGACAATTTGTCAGAAGCATGTATAATGATAAATCACAGTGGTAGGTCTGTCGCACTGTCTACTTTAGAATGATGACCTCGCAATACCCACTAAGAATATCAGTAGTCATATCTGAGAACAAAAATGAGCAATAGTGCATATCTCTAGGTGCATGAAAAACAAGAGAATG
Organism: Pinguicula primuliflora; assembly: GCA_025802335.1. Classification (NCBI taxonomy): domain Eukaryota; kingdom Viridiplantae; phylum Streptophyta; class Magnoliopsida; order Lamiales; family Lentibulariaceae; genus Pinguicula; species Pinguicula primuliflora. Next base: position 15,446 of record JAOYMZ010073809.1, on the reverse strand, counting down.
TAAACGACAAAATGAAAAAAATAAATGAATCGTATGAAGAAAAAATACACCATATTCAAGACAATACTGACATGATGAACACAGTTATACTGGGAGTAACATGATTACCTTGGGAAAGCAGGTGGCATTTCATCCTTCGAAAAACAATCGTCTTGGGCGCCAATCTCATGCAAATATAGACAGTCAGGATTGATGCAAGGCTGGACACAAATGTTGATGCAAAATTAGGAAACATTACATGCAGACAGCGTTCATCCCGGAGAGCATATAATATGAACATAATCATTAATCTTGAATAATGCAGCCCTATATTTGATTCACTAATGCCATAATCGTACCACATTTCTGAGCCATGCATGGCAATATTTAGTAGACCCGAAGCATGCCCTGCAACAATTTGATCAAAACACACTGTGAGGTGACAGGAGTGAAAAGCACCAAAAGACATGAAGATATGCAGTAATTCACCTTAAAGGACTTCCATCCAGGACAAATCCATGTATTGAACGTATACATCGAACAGCTTCCTCTTCTTTTGAATATTTTATATATCTAACCACAAGGGGGAATACATTTTATATACACTACAAACTATACTTTATGGAAATGGCATTGTCAACCAATACATAAAATATAGATGCAATTTAGAATAAAGAAGCATGCAAATGACTCCGAAATAAAATCTCTAAGCAGTATTTAAAACCAATTTGGAACAAGTTAAGGATACGAAAAAAATGAGTAGGATGTTCACTTGACGGAATCACATCTGCAGCTATTCCGTAACCATATGTTGTGAACAATCCTTTGAAGGTTCATTGATTACGGCAATCGAAGCATTAATAATTCCAATGTACTGTCACCATGCATGAATGCACCAACAACCTCATTGCAGTTTTATAATGTTAAATCCAGAATCTGAATGCAGGACATTGGAACTTACACACCGCATGTCCTATTTGCGAACTGCTGTACTGAACCAGCTGCTGTCCGAGAAAAGGATGCTTTTAGCACCTTTCCATACTGGCCAAAATATTCTCTGTGATGGAGAAGCTGCACCATAAACAACACTAAGAGGGGAATTGGAGACGAAAAGCAGGGGTAGCAAAAAAGAGGGAAGTAGGCATACATCCTCATTAGCAAAATCAAGCGGCAATCCCACAACATAAACTAGATTCCTCTGAATAACCCGTGCATTAGAAAGGTGCTTTCTTCCTTCAGATGTTTTACTCTTTGCTTTATGTGGCTTATGTTTTTTCTCCACATTCATCCCAGAGCGCATCCTGTTGCAATAATAAATGAAATTGTAAGTAGAGCAACACGCTGTAGACTTATGTCATTAGCGTGCAAGTTTCAGAACGCCTAGCATTTAGTTCAGCATGGCAAGTTACCTTTCACAACCTGCAACTGTTCCTACCACTTTTTCTTTATCATAAGGACTGCGGCATGCTGGACAACGCCCTTCGTTCTCATCTTTCTCGGCCATACCCATAATATGATGCCAGCACCAAACACAAATCTGAAAAAGATAGAAATGATTCACATCCATAATAAGCTGACAGCACCGTAACTCATCGATAGCAATAGAGATGTGGAAGGGAAAGAAATAAAGAGAGACAGAGAGCTCCCTGCAGAAGTTATAGCTGTCCCAGACATAGCAATCCACAATTACAGTAATAGTATCGTACCTAATTTCACGCAAAGAAGAAGAAAGTGACATAGCATAACTTTTCATCTTCTTTCACTAAATTTTGTTTCTAAAGTCCAAACATTCAGTCAACACACTCTGCCAACATGATGGTAAATGATCAATATCCTGTAGCTTCAGGAGAGACATTATATTTCTGGTGCACCTTCAACCATCAAACATTGCATGAAGTACTGTGAAGAATTTTCTTTGTTCACTTATCCTCGAGTGGTGCACGGGTGGGGTGTGTAATATTCCAAGGTATGCAAAAACCAACAACTAACAACGCGATGTGAAGAGCAATACATGAAGTACTAATCTAACACCTCATATCCGCACTTGCAAGGCTTCAGCTGCTGATCAGTAAAATCCATCTCCTCGGCACATAGTGGGCAAGTTTTCTCTCCTTCATCACTCATGATTGCTTCCTTGAATTAGAAATCAGGATCTATCTAACCATGCGAACATCAACAGGTTTTAATACGCAATAAGAAGATGTAAAAATAAACAAACACACTAAAAGATTACAAAATCTTTATCAAGGCATAATCATAGAAACTGTCACTCAGCCAATTTAATCATTAGAAAATATTCGGCCATCAAGCGAATGGAAAGCAGATGAAATCCAGAACAAATCATATCAAGGCATGTTTGTACCAGAAATCGGAAACCTATCGCAATTTTTTTGATGAAATTAGGGATGCAGTCGGCCACATAATGCTGTTCGAGATAAGAATACTTACGCGGACAAAAGGATCTTGACTAAAGAATAAGAAAAACAAGCGATATCGCGATTCTGCTGAAGAAGCAAGTCAGCCACAGCGAATTGAGAGCGAGAAGCAGAGAGTCGGAGGTGTGATGGATGTTTGTAGATGGTGAGTCGGTGACCGTTGTATCGACAGATCGGGTCGGGTCGAATTAGAGGGCCTAAAAATCAAAGATTAAGAAATGTTCGAAGAATACAAATCGTGCGAGACCTAATTAGGAACCGGAGCGGAGGCGATGGTTCCTTAATTGGAAACGTAACCGAATTTTAATGTTAATAGCCCAACATTAAGTTTGCTGGCCCAATAAATGCCAGCGTGTCTGTAAATTAATTTCGATTACATCCAGGAAGTCATCATCATCACAATTATACTTTTTCCGGGTAAGTCACAATTGAATGTATTGATGATGGAAAATTTTTATTATAGAGTAACCAAAAAGTTTCATGTTTCCAATTTTTGAAATTTCAACCATCTTAATTTAAGAGTCCGGATACTATCTGCAAAGTTATTTACCCAATTATGTATTCAATTTTTATTAATTGTGTCGCATTATTGAAATTAGTTGCATTGATGTAAATCCTATGCATTAGCTTTAATTGGAAAATCCTCCAATGTCGTCTGCCAAATCTTGATAACTTACAACGGCGTGGAGTGCAATTGCAATCTGTCTTATGCCCAATGTGTGGCCTCCAATCGGAAACCGTCAGTCATTTGTTTCTAACATGCTCCTATACTGGCAAAATATGGAGTAAAGTCACAATCTGGTTGCGGATATGCAATTCATGAATATCTCGCCTCATCCGTGGAAAAAACAAATTTGGAATGCTCTATGACAGCAAATTACGTGGGAAATCTGGAAAATTCGAAACAGCAAGCTATATGAAAACAAGGACAAATCACTCGATGCAGCTTTTGATGAAATCCGTTTGCAGTTGTGGTGGCGCCTCAAAGTGAATGGGTTGCTTTTACCTGGCATCTCGTTCGACGACTGGTGCAGAATGCCGGAGTTTAGCATTGTATGACGATAATCGTGCCGAGCTGCAGTAAAACCGATGAATCGCAAAGAGGATTTGATGCGGAACTCGGCGAAGAATCGAGAAGAGGGTTGAACTTGTAAAACGAAGTGGTGTATATTTGTTTTGAAGTCCTCTTGTTTGCCAAATTTGGCAGAGGGACTATTGTGCAATAAAACAAATCTTACCGATCGAAAAAAAAAAAAGATACCCAAAGTCACATACTTCATGACGATTCTATAACCGCGAATTTTGTTATATCTGTAAGTATACTTTATATGATTTTAGAAATTTCCGACGAAATCGTTGAAAGCGCGATCGAGCGTGAAATTTTTGATCTCATATATATAAACTATAGGTTTTCCATCAGTTGAACCAATTTCAATATCGGACATTGAAACGTCACTTAATTAAAAAATTGATGGTATAATTGGATAAATAAAATTGAGATACTTACTCATTAATTTCATTAAATTAGGAATGATTACAAAATTAATTTTGATTATATTTGTTACAAAAAATAATCTATCTATTAAGTATTAACGTCATATAAGGTTGGTAAATTTTTCTCTGCATCTGTTTTTATGTAAGGTTTCTATGTTTAAACGTCTGAACGTAAATTTGGGTTCAACACGAATCGAGGAAGAATGAGTGGAACACCGGATTTCTTCTATAGAGAAGCTCAGCGTCTTGGTTATGTTGCTCGTTCTGCCTTCAAGGTTTATTTTTTGCTTTTGTTATGCATTTTCAGATATTTCATAGGGAACAAATACTGGAATCAAGTAGAAGTCCAATTAGATTTTATTTTTTTTGATTAGATTTTATCATTTCAATGATGTCCTGTTTCTTGATTTGGATGAAATTGGCACAGTTGCTTGAGATGCAAAAGCAGTACAAAATCATAACCCCTGGCTCTTCTGTTCTTGATCTGGGTTGTGCTCCTGGTGCTTGGCTCCAGGTACCTGATATTACAAGGAGAATTAGTGTATATGTGCCTTTGTGTGTATCTGATAAAAGATACTATTTTCCACCTCAATTTCGCCCCCTTAAATCTCTATCCCCTGTTAATTTTCCGATGAGTGTAAGTGAGTGTGCGTTTGTTGGTCTTGGTGGTCGTATTTTATACATCAGTGGATAAAGTGTTTACCCATTTATGTTCTATAATCTAGCCGAACGTTGTAATGTTATTTTAAGTATGTGGTAATGCAGGTGGCATGCCAACACTTAGGCCCACTGGCAAAGGGTGGATCAGTTGTGGGAATTGATATTAAGGTTAAGATTATGTCTACATAACTCCATTTTGTACCGCTGTTTTCAGTTCCTTATTTTTTTCTGATCATTTGCTCTTGAATGTCAGTAAGAATGTAATTTTTGTCAGTAATTGTATGTCGTATCGTATATGAGTTTATGATATGAACTTCTTGGGATATGCGTATGCTGCAGCGCAGAAGGTGAAGGTTCCACCCAAGCACTGTGATGCAAGGGTTAAAACTGTTTGTGGTGATGTAATGAATCTATCAAGGGAGCAAGTTAGATTACTATCTCCCCAGGTATACGACATATTACCTGTGCATGAATTATGATAAACACTACCTTCTTCCTTGTGCTTTTATTTGGATGCTATAGTTTTAATATTATTGTGCATCATTTGATTTTGTTTTCAAATCTGATGAAATATATTGATTGTTATCGAAATATGTAAGTAGCCCACAATGACTCTGTATCATGAGCTAGGAGGCTAGGGCTGTTGGCCTTTTGTATTTTATTTACAATCCGCATTTTCAAACTGCCTGTAGTGTTTTTACATCTTTTCCTACCCTATACCAGAAAATCATGTGGTTGGTTATCAATAGTTTTGATTCATTTATTTGCTTCTTGTGCAGCAAAAAGGGTTCTCAGTGGTACTCTCTGATATGTGTCCTTTAGTTTCTGGAATCACGAGTAGAGACGCAGCATTGTCTGCTGAACTGGGCATGCGAGCATTGGATTTGGCAGTTGGGAGTTCAGCTCTCGATCTCCAACGAAAGAACCCATCCGAGGATGATCAGTTAACTGGCTCTGGCCCTGCTTCAGGTACGGAGGGTGTGCTACGCCGAGGAGGCCACCTGATCATCAAGCTTTTGGAAAGTGAAGATGTAAAGGGTTGGTGGTTAATTAATTCCCCAAAGATTTCGAACTCTTTAGTAAAAAAGGTGATATCACTGAAGCTCCCTTTGTTTGTTTGGTATGCAGCTGTTGGCCAAATATGTAAATCATTGTTCAAGAAATCGGCATGGTTGAGGCCTAAAGCAACTAGATCATGTTCGAGGGAGATTTACCTCATTTGTCATGGAATGAAATAGAAAAGTTTAGTTTGTGGTCAGATTTGGAGACATGATGGACCTGAAGATAGAGATCTTCTCTTTTTTGGGTAGGAGGATTTATACATGTTCTCTTATTTGCGATGTTCTCTTGGAAAATCGGCAATTTGAATGTCATTGCTAGTATCTGATGTATAGAAATTTTCTGGTGTGAGACCTTAAGCATGGGACAACATTTCTTAGGTGCTTAATTCTAATCATGTCCGTTGGATCAACATTGGACGGTCAGGATTTAAACACTCATTTAGCTTAGTGATCTAATCCTGTCTGTCAGATCAACATCGGATGGACAAGATTAGAATTTAGCACCTAAAAAATGTTGTCCCGTAGTCCCACACTTGAAAATTTGTATAATATCTCAAGTACAAGTAACAAAGAACCTTGTATAAGAATGCGAACTATTCTTTAGTTCAGACAACTGCAGAGACACATATGCAAACGATGCAGATTGTAAAGGCATAATTTACAAGCACTTGTCTTAACGGATTTGGGTTCTCGCCAGTGACCAAAGACCAGAATCCTTGACGCTTGCCTGAAAGTTACAGACCAGAAAGCAGCATTTAGCACATTCAGAAATCATGACTAGTATGAGGAACATTATGCAATAATATAGTATAACTGATAACAAAACTTACCGGTGTTTTCTCCGATGGAAATACACTCCAAAATCTGAGTGTTTCATCTCCAGCTCCAGTCACTATGGTCTGAAGATGTGAATTTACAATTGCAATTTGAGATGTTTGAAAGATTTGAAAGGGAAATACTTTTAATGCTTACTTAGCTGTGAAAGCAACTGAAATGTATATATACATATTACATATATATACCTGTCCATCAGGAGACATGGCCAGGTAGAGTACCCGCATACTGTGTCCAGTTAGAGTTGCTACCTAGTAAAAGTGTAAAAGCAATGGCTTAAGATAAACATAGAGAATAGAGAAAGGCATGGAAAAAAAAGAAAAAGAAAAAGTAGTATGAAGGATAAAGAGAGAAGTTAGCAGCTTACCTTTGCCATAGTTGGATACTTCCACACCATTATTTGGTTCTGAGAATACCCGTGAGTGCTAACTACCTCGTTCACGTTTTTACTCCATGCTAGATTACATACCTGTGATAGAAACAACAAATGGATCTTAGTATACCCCCATCCGTTTTACTTTGCTTTATACCAGTAACAGATGATAACATGTTGAGCACCTGGCTTCCAGTGTCCACACTATTCAGTTGATTTCCTTTACCAGTGTTCCAGAAGCGAATGCAGCGATCAGCTGTTCCTCCTCCAGATGCCAGGAGACCATTCTGGTGAGGCGACCAAGCAATGGCTTTCACAGCAGCTGTATGCTCGGTGAGTTTCAGAATAGGTTGCTGTGAATGCTGATTCCACAACAGTAGCTGAATCCTCGAATGTGAAAACAAATTATGTTAAATCTTATCTAGCTATATATATTTTCCGTAATAGAAAATTTGTATATGATTGTCATATATACTTGAGAGTTACCTGATTATCATTGCCACCAGATGCAAGTTCCCGGTCATCATGAGACCATTTCAGTCCACACACCTTCAGCAGGTTCAAAACAAGGTTGATATTCAGAACTTTTTTCTAAGAAATAAATGAAAGAAACAAGAACTGTCTAAGAATCAGCTTTTCCACCTCAGATCTGTGGCCAACAAGTTTGCTAATATAATCACTTGGAACACGGAGATCGTGCAGAAGGATGTTTCTGTCTCTGCTTCCTGATGCTAATGTGCGTGAATTCCATGCTAAAATCCCAGCTCTTGTATGGTGTCCTGCCATTGTCCTCACACACTTGCATTTAGTTCCATCCCAAATCTGTCAACAAAAGATTTCACCTCTCAGATTCTAGTCAATATGTTTAGCTAAAAAAAGCTTAAAATAAAATGATGAGGTTTACTTGAACTTGACCAAGACTTGTCCCCACTGATATATATGAACCCTCTCGAGTCCACTGAACTGAGCAAACACTGTCGTTAGGGCCTAAGTCGCATAGTTTTGTCACCTGCCAACAAATGGTTCTTAGTAACATAACATATAAGCGAAGCACCTCATGAGTTCTCATAGGTAGGTGTTGTTTGTGCACTATCATCAAATATAATGAAAATGATTTGAAGAGTTAAACCCACTTTGCTGTTTGAAGCACTCCACAGATAAACACAAGTACCCAATCCAACTGCAAGAACATTCTGGGAAGACCAGTCCACAAGATTCAGGTAGAAGTCATCTTGAAGTGCAGGAGCATCCAGAACCTGCAAATTGTCCAAATTTCAGAGCTAAGAGAGGAGAAATGACCGACATTTGCAATGAAATTCAGCATCGTTTCTTTACTTTTTTGCAACAATTACAGATTTGAGATATACATTAAGACCTTCCAGAATTCAAAGTGGAGCAGAACTCGTAAGGGGGCAACTACAATGTCAAGTATGTGTCATTCACCACAAACTTTTAATCCAGTACTATCTGGAAGCAGGAAAGTTGATTTTTTAGAAACAAACGACAGTCATGCAGTTTTTCTTCCTATTTCACCTCGTCCATCTAAAGAATTATTACGATAACTCCATTTTTACCTTGTGAGGAGTCTTGGGCACCTTCCTCGGCGGCTTTGTTGGTGTCAACGTCTCGCTGGTTATTTCGCGCTCCTGCCCTAGAATCGAAGGAGAATAGGGCGAACTCATCCCCACGGAATGTTGCTCGGTCTTGAACCTGAGCATATTCTTGCTCGGACTCATTGGCGATCCCATTCCAGCGGTACCTGCAGGAGAAACACCACCAACAAAATCAGCCCCAAAAAGCTCAGTTTTCAACAATCTCATATAAACCTCATTTCCGCCTGATCCTCCCTCCTTCACCGGTGACGCTTTCTCGTTGAGACCAAACGTGTGAAGCCTCGACGAAGACCTACACGGAATGAACCTGTCGCTGCATCCTGAATTAGATCTAGAAGACGGCGAAGAGGATGCCGATAGATTCGATATAGTCCTAGGCGACATCGATTTGATCGGAGAGAAAAGCTTCTTGGTAGGAGTGGAGAAAGTTTCCAGGCGTAAAGAGGTCTCGGACATGGACGCCGGCAGATTAATTCCACTCTTTCTCCTCTGTTGATTTTCCATTTTCAACTCCATTTCTGTCCGATTCAGAGCAATCTGTTAGTTGCTTAGATCTGATAGCGTTTTCCGCTACACCGCTCGCCGGAAAGTCTTCTCCGGCTGAGGACAGAACAGAGACTCAAGGGCTTTTAGAAGGAGAATTAGCGTTCGAATCGGAGGAAGAGCAACGGTAACTGCCGGTGCATGAGAATAAGTATATTGTGGTCAACTGGACTAGCCGTTACAAAAAGATAATTTTGATTGGATTTATCATTTATGAATTATTTATTAATGTTCTATAAATGGGTTGCGGCCACGAACTTATGGAGTTTGCCCAATGGTTAGGCACGCAGAGGAGAGTTGTCCTATATAGCAAGAAAGAGATACATCATAAACCCAAGAAAAATAGGTTTAACCGTATGTAATTTGCAACTGCTGTGATCCACACTTAGATAGTAGTTTATAATCAAAGATGGATCTAAAATTCAAATACTGAGGGTGCTCAATAGAAAAATTTAAAAATTAGTGATGGATTTAATTTTGGCAATCAAAAGTTGACGAAATTACTGAAGCAATGTTGTAACTACGCTTTTGGGTTTTGGATGACGGAAGTAAAATGATTGTACGCATTCTTTATTTTCAAGATATTAGGTCTTGTTTCCTTGTAATACAACCCATTTTTCCTTCCGAAACATTAAGAAACAAAAGGATTCTTAGCGGACATCAGATTTTCTACAAAGACAAAACAACTATATAACAAGCATATAAGTGTAATGGCATTGCTAAAAAAAGCATATAGGTGTAGAGAACTTGAGATATGCAGCATCAATAATGTTTGAAGTTTATAACTGTAGAGACCTTGACACCTTGAGTTACGCAACATCAACTACCAACAGAAAATAGATCAATTTGAAAACAGCCAAAATACAAATACTTAATGGAGAACATGTTTTGACACTGCTTGGAATAAACCCATCTTTAAACTCATGTATTTCCAGGTTCTCAACATCTACTAACCCCCAAATTGAGGATCAACAAGGAGACACAACTAAAATGTAGTCATCTGACAATCTTCAAACATGGAATACCATGAACCTGACTTCAAATATATTCCGTGCCATGTTAGCATGAAGAGCTGAACACAAATCGAATATTGTAAGTGAAGTAAACCTGCATTACGACAGAGATTAACTACTTCAGAATCAAAGCCTACCACCAATTTCTTTTTAGGTGAACGCTGCAGGAACTAGCTTGAAGTGGAGATGTGGTGAAAAATAACATTACAGTGAAATAAAACCAAGGGGCTTAGGGAAGTAAACTCTAATAAATAATCACCAGAATGTTTCAATTCCTAAATTAAGCACTAAATAACCACAATGTTTCAATTTCCAAATCAAGCACTTAACATATCAAGTACTACTCCGCCTTACCACCCAAAAGCACGATTCCGAATCTACATACAGTATCAATTATTCAACAAAATTAAGCCCCGATATCATATGTACATGAGCAATTGATCAAACACCTCATGGACATTTCAAAATCAATTCTTGGAATTATTTTTGGAAATCCTATAACCTCAAAATTCTACCTAACTATTAATCATTTAACACAAAATCCATCAAGGAACCAATAAGGCAAACAAAATTAGCCAATAAAGAGAGATGTGAAGGACCTTCCTTCTTTCCTTCATACTCTTCTACGGTACAATCTTCCTTGTTATCACAACCCACCGAAGATAAATGAATTCTTCCTCACAACGTAGCACCTGTATTACATATTAGGGTGAGATTCTTCTGGCTATACAAAGGATTTTTGGGTGGACTGGGGGTACTTGGCCTCCCCAAGCACCTTAATGCATCCGTCCCTGCCTATAATGTTTACCCATCTGTTTTTCTTGGGTTTTTGGTACCAACTTTTTCTTGTAGTATATCAATTCACTCACATGGATAAGCACCATAAGCTAGCCATTTTGGCGGAGGGTGAACACAAACGCCTAGGCAGTATGTAGGCTGTCTAAGCGCACACCATCTTGAGCAGGGTTATTGATATACTTGGATTTTATTATTTATTACAATAAAATTTCGATCTGTTATCATCAATTATTTCCAAAATTAAAAATATCGATAAAAAATGTTAGTAGACCAAAAGACATATTCCAACATGGTTTAGTGTGACATAAAAATATCAAGGCTGATCCATGTATTTTGGGCCTATGAGATTATGTCATTCTTCTGAATCTTCTAGCAGCCGTATAAATAGATTCTTGTCACAATCTCGAGAGCGATATCGAGTTCTCAAGCCGATGGGTTCCGTACCTTCCTGAATCTGGTGAACTCCGTCGTCCACTATCTCTGATAACTCATAAGAGCGGGTTTTCTTCTTACGAGCTATGGTGACTGCTAGATTGTAAATACAGGAAGTAAATTGATGGACACAATGTAAACAAGAAGCTTTTCATTCCAGATGATCTCTGTTACAAAAGAGAGTGCATTTATAAAGCACCAGTTGATCTCAACGGCTAGAAATTGTAACGGCTAGTACATATTTTAGTCAACTGTAATCTGACTTTTAACGAGCTCTTCTGGTGTACACGATGAGTTCCTTGATGGCTGGTATTGCTGCTGAATTCATGACATCACCCTCTCCATGAAGGGCCGACTTGTCCCCAAGCGGAAACGTCGGATAAGTGCATCGGATGTGATCTGTATCTTCCCAAGAAGCATCCTCTAATTGAAGTCCTTTCCACTGGACCAGAAGCTGAGGGACACAATCTAGTATGCGAGCGTCCAGAATGGAGTGTGGTGTGGGAAGTGGTTGTCCGTCTGAAAGGATTGGCAGCGTTGGGCTCACTGGAGGGTCTCCCCGAAATAGTTTAAGGCGAGACACATGGAAGACATCGTGGATTTTTGCTCCATCAGGCAGCTTGAGGCAATAAGCTACTTCTCCGATCCTAGCAGACACCTGAAAGGGACCATAATACACAGGCATGAGTTTCTTAGTATGTTTGTTACCTAAGGAGGTCTGGCGGTAGGGTTGCAGCTTGAGAAGGACCCAATCTCCGACTGTAAATGAGATGTCGCGGTGGTGCTGATCGTAGTACTGCTTCATCCTGTTTTGCGCCTGTAAGAGTCGCTCTCTTAAATCCGATAAAAATTCATGACGATCGCGGAGGATGAAATCAATTGTGGCCAGTTTGGATAGGCCTGGCGTGTAATCCATCAAGCGTGGGGGAGGGCGACCATAGACCACTTCAAAAGGAGAGGTCTGGAGGGAGGAGTGGAAGCCGGTATTATAACTGTATTCTGCCCAGGGCAGAAGCTGACACCATTTAGTAGGGTGATCCTCTGTCAAGCAATGGAGATATAGCTTGATGGTGCGGTTGACTGTCTCGGTTTGCCCGTCGGACTGAGGATGATATGCTGTACTAAAATGGAGATAAGTTCCACTTAGGGTAAAGAGTTCCCGCCAGAATGTTCTTGTGAACGCCTTGTCTTGGTCGGAGACAATGGTTTCAGGTAACCCATGAAGACGAAATATCTCTTTAAAGAAAAGTTTGGCGACAGACGCCGCTGTATATGGGTGAGACATCAGAATAAAATGGGTCATCTTGGAAAATCGATCCACAATAACCAGAAGGACTGTCTTGCCCTGAGAAGATGGGAGATACTCAATGAAGTCCATGGAGAATTCACTCCAAGTCATTTGCAGAATCGGAAGGGGTTGGAGAAGTCCAGCAGGTTGAAGCTGCTCTGTCTTGTTCTTCTGACAGATGAGACACGACGCAATGATCTGAGTAATCTGAGCCTTCATTTGGGGCCAATAAAAGTCTGCTTGAATGTGCTGAAATGTCTTCAAGTATCCTTCGTGATGTAAGTCATGAATGGTGCGTATGATCTCGGTGGTCAATGGAGAGGAGGACGGAATGTACAGTCGCTTCTTAAACCATAAGAGGTCTTCGTGCCAATAGAATGGACAGGAATCTGCAGTTGCTTTTAGTGCTGCTTTGTTGTGTAGAAGGGTCGTATCTTGTTTAACCCTAGTGAAAACAAATTCAAAGAACCCACTGGTGATCACAGAACATGCCAATGCGGATCCTTCTTCACTGTTGTGCCGAGATAGAGCATCAGCCACTATATTGTCACGGCCGGCTTTGTACTCGACACGAAATTCATAATCAAGCAGCTTGCGGAGCCAGTGCTGTTGAGGAATGGTATGTATCCGTTGCTCCAGAAGGTATTTTAAACTACAGTGATCCGTCTTGACGATAAAGAGTTGCCCCCACAAATAAGAGCGCCAATGTTGGATGGCTTTGGCAAGACCAATCAGTTCTTTCTCATAGGCCAGGAGGGCCAAGTGTTGTTTTCCAAGTTTCCAGGAGAAATAAGCTACTGGATGATTATCCTGTAAGAGGACGGCGTCGATGCCCGAACCCAACGCATCACATTCAATGATGAAAGGGCGACTGAAATCTGGCATTTGGAGAATAGGGGCTGAAGTCAAAGCAGCCTTGAGAGTCTCGAATGCTGTCTCAGCCTCAGGAGTCCAGCAGAAGGCCTGTTTCCGGAGTAAATTGGTTAACAGTGTGGCGATAGGGCCATAATTGTGAATGAACCGTCGATAGTATCCGGATAAGCCCAAGAAACCCCGAAGACTACGACTATCGGATGGAACTGGCAAAGAAAGCATAGCTGCGATCTTGTCTGGATCTACTTCGACACCAGCGGCTGAAATGATATGTCCCAGGTAGCTGATCTTTTCCACTTCGAAAGAGCACTTAGTTTCCTTTGCGACCAATCGGTAATCCTGGAGAAGTTGTAGAGTAACTTGCAGATGTTGGAGATGTTCGGACCAGGATGGACTGTAGATGAGGATGTCATCAAAAAAACGAGCAGGAACTTCCTGAGATAGGGTCAGAATATGTCGTTCATCAGAGAATAAAATGTAGCGGGTGCATTCATTAACCCGAAAGGCATAACGAGATACTGATGGGTTTGAAATGCCGTAAGGGGCACTGAATCGGTGGCCATTCTGATCTGATGATACCCGGACTGGAGGTCCAACTTTGAAAAATACTTGGCATGACCTAACTCCTCCAAGAGTTCTTCGACGATAGGAATAGGGAAACAGTCCTTAACTGTAATGGCATTTAGTCCACGGTAATCCACGCAGAGCCTCCAAGTGGAGTTAGATTTGCAAATGAGAAGGACCGGTGATCCGAAGGGTGATGTACTGGGCCGAATCCATCCCTGTGCTAACAGTTCCTGGCACTGTCTCTCGATTTCGATCTTTTGAGCATGAGGGTAGCGATAAGGTCGAGAGCTGACCAGGTCTGAGCCCTGTTTGAGTATGATCTTGTGATCACAGTCCCGTCGAAGAGGGAGACCGATTGGTTGCTGAAACACGGATTGGTACTGAAGAAGGATCGACTGGAGAGCATCTTCGGACTGTATTGCAGCTAATTGGCCGGCCTGAAACTAGGGGGGAATGCCAGCTAAATCAACCTATTTTCCCTGCCACAGAAAAGACATTCTACGGGTTCCAAAGTACCAAGAACGGCTCCGAAGCCGCTAAAAGGTAGGAGGTAAAAACCCAAAGAAAAAGGTTGTGTACCCAGAAGGGTGTGCGTGTGCTCGACGCACCCAGGACTGTGGATTTTGGCACCATTGGCAACCGTGATTAGTGCACGTTTGCCTGTAGAGGGCCGTAGGCCCCATTCCATGGCTAAGGATGTGTCGAGGAAGCAGTGTGTGCTGCCACTATCCAGTAGAATCAAGACATTGTTACCTGCAATTTTACCTGCAATTTTCATAGTTTCTGATACCGTTTGGCCGGTCATGGCGTGGACGGAAATGGCGATGTCCTCGTCTTGGTCGTCGCCGGTGAAGACTTTGTAGATTGTAAATTATGCGGAAAATAATGCACACACAAGGTTTACGTAGTTCGGCATAACGGCCTACTCCACTGAGAAGATGACTTCTCAGATTTCTATTCTCTCTCTTTTTCTCATCTTTTCTTTTGTCCCGCAGGTACATATATAGAAGTACAAGAAGATTCACTTCACAAGGTAATCTCGGGATTAGTGGAAACTAAATCCCGGGAAATTGGGGAAGATTTGATTTCGGTCAACTAATCAAATCTTCCCTAATATATTCAATCTAACACTCCCCTCAAGTTGAGTATTGGGATGTCCAATACCCAACTTGTGCAATGTCTCGTGAAACACTCGTCCTGCAACTGCTTTGGTCAGTATGTCAGCCAACTGATCCTCGGATCTCACATGTGGGAGTGTAATGACTCCGCTCTCCAACTTCTCCTTGATGAAATGTCTGTCGATTTCAACATGCTTGGTGCGATCATGTTGTACCGGGTTTTCAGAGATGTGTATTGCTGCTCGGTTATCACACCACAGAGGACATGGTTGATCTGGCGGGAACCCGAGCTCACTCATCAACTTCTTCAGCCATAACACCTCAGTCAATCCTCTCGAGATACCCCTGAACTCTGCCTCAGCGCT
>JAOYMZ010073798.1:0-11969 GCA_025802335.1 Pinguicula primuliflora | reverse complement strand
CATCAAATTGCTGAAATTATTGGGCAAAGGAATGTATCCTACTTTACACGAGCAGGAGTAAGTGGAAATTGCCATATTTTTGTTATATGATTTCCATCTCTGGTATATATAGCCACAGACATTTCCTTTTTCGTATAGTATATTGAATTCGCTCCTTGTAATTCATTGGAACACTTGTCATCCTAAATGCTGTTTCTAACTAGTAACCAATATAGCTCTTGCTGCTGGTTTTGAACATTACTGAATGTACTAAGTTGGATCCTGGCTTTACCTTCGAACTTCACGTTGTCCATTTCATTTCAGATTCGAACCATTCTGGACATAGAATGTGGTTATGGTAGCTTTGGTGCACACCTGTCCTCCAACCATCTATTAACCATGTGTTTGGCAAACTACGAAGCATCCGGTAGTCAAGTTCAACTAACACTTGAAAGAGGAGTTCCTGCTATGATTGGTTCATTTACGTCAAAGCAGTTGCCATATCCATCTCTCTCATTTGATATGATACATTGTGCAAGATGTCATGTCGAGTGGAATAAAAAAGGTATCCTTGATTTGCCGAATTTCAGAAAACAGTTACTTAAGCTCACTTATGAAAACCTGACCAATGCAACCAACCCTATTTAAATTTGCAGAGTGAGTATTTTGTGCAGTGATCTGCTATTCATGTCTAGTTGCAAACAAACATGTTGCTTTTATTTCATTTCAAAGGGAACTCCAGCAGTATGTTTTTTTTTATCAAGAATCTTTTTTCTTTGTTTAGCGATTCTTCTCATGTGGCACAGATGGCATATATTTGGTTGAAGTCGATCGGTTGTTGCGGCCTGGTGGATATTTTGTGTGGACGGATCCACTTACAAATTCTCAGCGTTCCCTTCGCAACAAAGATAACCTTAAGAAATGGAATGCAGTGCGTACGCTGACAGAAAATCTCTGCTGGGAGATGTTACCTCAGCAAGACGAAACGGTTGTATGGAAGAAGACTAGTAACAAGAATTGCTATGCAACAAGGTAGGATACTACTAGCTATCATTGCTGTTGGGACCATGATGCCATCGGTGGAGCCACCGGCCATATTCGAAATACTTCTTCCGTTTGTTTTTGCCTTGCATGTCACTGCTTGACGCTGAGCATGTATGATGAGTGTAATTAGTTGATGCTTCTAAGAGCACGTCAATATTTTCAGAGCAACTAACTGGGATAAAAGGTGTTTATATGGGGGAAGTACAAGTAATTGTGACTTTCTGCAGAAGTGTTCGTTCTCTTCGGGATAAAATATTCTAATCAAGAAACGTCCTTTCTATTTGAAGGAAAACAGCCTCCCCCGCTTTGTGCAGCAAGGACCATGATGTGGAGACCCCATATTATCGGCCTCTCCAATCCTGCATTAGAGGAACTCATAGCCGCCGATGGGTTTCTGTTGAAGCAAGGAGAAAATGGCCTTCTCAGGCTCAGCTGAGCTCAGCTGAACTTGGGATTTACGGTATAATCGTTGCACTTAAGTTTTATTACTACACTTATTGAAGTTCAGTACCATGAGATGAGATATTTACTTGTGCAAATTAAATATACCCAGGATATAAAAATTATATATCTTATCTGTACTATAATATCAAATCGCCCGTGCTCTATTCCTCGTAGGTACGCCTGTGGATGAGTTTGTGGAGGATGCTTTGAACTGGAAATCTGCGGTTCCAAATTATTGGTCCCTTCTCTCACCTCTAATATTTTCTGACCATCCTAAACGACCTGGAGATGAGGACCCTTCACCGCCTTACAACATGCTGAGAAATGTGTTGGATATGAATGCTCGTCTTGGTGGATTCAATGCTGCCTTGTTAGAAAATGGCAAGTCTGTCTGGGTTATGAATGCCATTCCTTCAGGTGGGCTGAATACTTTACCATTAATAGTGGACAGGGGATTCGTCGGCCTACTTCATGACTGGTAAGATCTTATATTCTTCTGGGAATGGTCCATCCGTCCTTTCGTGCCATTTTGTTTTGTAAATCGTGGAAATCCGTTCATAGAGGGCCGATGGCCGCCTCTTCTGGTTATTAGACTCCCTTGTTGCTCTTTCAGGTGCGAGCCATTTCCTACATATTCAAGAACATACGACCTGGTTCACGCACAAGGGCTTCTCTCTCTTGAATTTGCTGAGAAACCAAGATGCCAAATTATAGATTTGTTCGCTGAGATAGACCGTATACTTCGCCCGGAGGTATGATGATGATTCATTGTTAAAAACACCAAGGTTTTAAAGTATGAACTAGTTAATGTTAAACAGGGATAAAACGTCGGTAACCTTGTGTTTATAGATGTGAAACATTACACAAATGTAGATGTCACAAAGCACGCACTCTACATGATTCCAGTAGCCGTTTTTGGGAGTTAATGTTTACCAACAGCCATCCCTCAAAATTTTCCTAGTCTTCCGTGCCTGCTAACATTAATCCAAACACAGGGATGGGTGATACTCAAGGACAGCACTCGTCTAATCGAGCTCGCAAGATCTCTAACAACACGACTCAAATGGGATGCGCGTGTTGTTGGGATAGAGAGCAACAGCGATGAGAGGCTCCTCATCTGCCAGAAACCTTTCTTCAGGCGACAATCCAGCTGAGCTGATTGTGCCTGGACAAACCCACCTCTACTGGTGCCGGTACCCAAATATTGTATGTAGATCGCTATTCACGTTTGTTTCTCCATCCATATTCATATCAGCATAAAAAGAAGCGGCGAAAATGAGAATTTTTGGACTGAAAAGAGCATAGCCCCCTGGGGGACAGAACACAAGCTTCCTATGGAGCCGTAAGGCGAAAATAGGGCCGTATATTTAAGGAAAAAATAGCGGCGGGATGAGCAAGTAGAAACAGGTATAGCAGGAGCTCTTGCACTTTGTTTGCTTCTTATGATGATGGTGTTGTTGTAAGGATATAGTTACAGGGATAAATTACATGTACACGAGGGAGCTACCATTGTGATAAATGTATAGGGTGGAGGAATACATAAAAAGTGCCAAATCGGCAGCTACTTTTAAACGATGTGTTTCAGTTGAGTTTGAAGCAAGTTCACTCTCTCTGGTGACAATGAATGAACTCGTTTCACTCGATCGAGTTCAGGTCACAGTTACTGCAATTGTGAGACCATGCTATCGATTGATCCATGAAGAATCATAGTACTAAAAAACACACCTAAAGCATATTATCTATGGCCACGGGCGGACATCC
The DNA here is from genome assembly GCA_025802335.1 of Pinguicula primuliflora. NCBI lineage: Eukaryota > Viridiplantae > Streptophyta > Magnoliopsida > Lamiales > Lentibulariaceae > Pinguicula > Pinguicula primuliflora. Next base: position 8,741 of record JAOYMZ010073798.1, on the reverse strand, counting down.
TTTAAATTTTTTTTTTTATATTTGGACTTATATATCGTCGCACCTCCTAATTACGTGTCCTATGTAAAGCGACCCTCATAGTTAGAGGTAAGGATCCACCACTGTCATGGCCAATATTTTTGGAGTTATCAAATTATAAATTTAATATATTGGTTGTGTATATTTTTAGTGTGATGTATATTGGGCGTTCAGACACGAATTTTTTTCTAGTGTAGATCTTATGGTTTTGATTTTTGCCTTATGGTGGCGAAATTTATTATTGGCCGTTGAATCTGTGCTTTAACGGGCGAGATCATTTGACTTAAGTTTTCAAATGAAATGATCTCGGCCGTTGAAACACACATCCGGCCAATAATAAATTTCGACAACATAGTAAATGTTGGATACCATAGTACTTACAGCAGAAAAAAAATTCGCGTTGACACCTCAGAGATTTTTCTCAAAGACATTTATGCCTTTTATTATGAAAATTATTATAAATTAGAGCTGTTCAGTTGTTTTCTGTACCCAGAAAATTAAAGCGAAAACGACACAGACTCGGTGCTAAAATTGAGCTGGCCTTTCGTCTTCTTCGCCTCTTACCGTCTGCTTCTGTCGTTAAATTTGGGATTCGAATTTCATTTCCAAAGAACCGGGTGTAGAGAAAATGGCAGTCATCGGCTGTGCAGCTTTCGTGCTTGTATTCCTATCGGGGAGCGTCGCGTGCGAGGAACCCTTTAGGGTTTCGACGTCGCCATCACTTACGCCTATATGCCCATTGAAGACCGTCGCGGAGCTCATTTTCCCTTTGCCGAATGAGTGCTGTGATGTGGGAAGTCCTGATTTTTGGTACGGCGGAAATGTTATTGAGGTTGGGTGCTTTTATCTCCTTACTTTTTTTTGTGTTGACCTTTTCAAAATATGGTGTTTTTCTCGCTTCTCCTTTTATTGTGATTGGTTTTCGTTCTATCGATTTTTGCCTAACCTTTGTTTGTTCACTGCGTTTGAATGATATGCGATTTTGTTGGTTTGTGATGGAATCGGCCGGAGTTCGTATTATAGTTGGTTTTCGAGCAAGTAAAGTTTTGCGCTTATAAATGGAGGTAGGACGTAGGAGTATTAGTGGTTAAAGCCTCAGCTGGTTATGGGGAAATGGAATCCTCTTCAGAAAGATCCGAGTTGATAAAGTTTTTTAATTTTGCTGCAATTTCAATTCACCAAGTTATGTTGTGAATTGACAAAAAAAAAAATTCACCAAGTTATCTTGTTCTTGAGCCAGTAATTTTTTTTTGTACACTTCTGGATTGGTTAAGAAAGAAAAAGTGCATGATTACTTCAATATTGATGCTATGCTATTTGATGTCTAAGTTACTCAAACGACAACTGCAGTTCCTGTAGCTCTAGTTACGATGTTAAAGAGGTCTCTTATAACCTTTTTTGTTTGTTTTACTTTGATAATTCCGTGTATAGGCTTGGCCTTCAGTTTATATCCTCAATATTAGGAACGGCTTTTGTTAATTTGAACGATTCTTATGATGCAGATCTTCCCTCATATTTTATGTTCTTTTGGATGTGGAATACCATTGATCTCATCTCTTTTTTAATAGAATTCACCTGTTGAGAGCGATTTCAAATGTTGGTGCTACTTTAGATCTATTAGAGTGGTTATGAAAATGATAAGTTTGATTTTTGCAGGGTAATGAAGTTACGCTGCAGAAGGCACTGAACAGCATTCACAAAAATGAGTATGATTATGTTGCTCTCCTCTTCTATTCCTCTTGGTGTCCTTTCTCTGAACTGTTTAAGCCAAGTTTATCTTGGTTTTCTTCAATCTTCACTTCCATTCCGCACTTCGCAATTGAAGAATCCACAGTTAGACCAAGGTTGGCTCCTTGCTGCCTTGTATTTCTTTTGTCAAGTTAAATTGGCTGCATTTAAGACTGATTGAAAAAACTTGAAATTCTCAGCACCCTGTCAAAGTATGGGGTTCATGGATTCCCCACTTTAATTCTTCTCAACTCTACCATGCGCGTGCGGTATCAGGGTTCCCGTACACGGGACTCTCTGTTGGCTTTCTATGATGAATTTACTGGTAAGTTGGCATGCGGTTAAAAGTACTTGAATAAAGCATTAGCCTTTTCTTGTGGGAGATGCATTTCAATCTAATACAAAAAACTTAAAATCGGTATCACTTACTATTTTAGTTTTAGCTTTCCCTTACTCTTACAAGCCAAATTTCTGTCCCACTTCACTGCTAGTTTACAAAATTTAATAGATACAAGTATTTATGTAGAAAACTGGGCTGCCAACAAGTAATCTTGTCTACTGTTGATAATGATCGAAGTGCTTAATAGCATAATTGTCAAATTGGAATTTGAATCGTGAATCGTAAATCGAATCGAATCGTGGATCGTAAAGATTCAGTCACAATTTAAAATATACTAAAATAAATATTTTGTAATAAAAATGTTATAAATAAATATTACAATAATATAAATAAATAATTATTAAAGTTTAGTATTGATGTTTGAATTGTGAATCGTAAGATTTAAATCCCAAATCGTACCTGGATCGTAAGATTTGGACAACTGATGGGTATAAAGGATTCATATCTAAGATTTGAATCATTTAGGCTTAAAATTGAATCGAATTGTAAGATTCACGATTTTGATAACTATGCTTAATACAGACATTTTCTTGAAATTTGATGGCTCTTTATCCTTTTCACCAACATGCATTCAATGAACATATTGTTTTGTTATCCAGGTATATCAGCCGGCATGGTCTCTTTCAACAGGACTGTCTGTTCATTATACGATGGAAAACATAAAAGCTTCCAGGAGACCTGTCCATTCCCCTGGGCCAAGTCCCCTGAGAATTTACTTCATCAAGATACCTATTTGACTCTCGCGACAATCTTCGTGTTTCTGAGATTGCTCCACCTTGCTTTCCCTGCATTACAACGATACACTCAATCAGCTTGGAGGAGGTACACCACGTATGTGACTGTGAGGAGCTTGTGGGAGCGCCCTGCCGCCACCTTGAACCAAGTAATACAATTATTCAATTCTCTCAAGGAACCATGCAAGAAAAGCAATCTGCAAGAAGGAGCAAAGAATGCAAAGGCATGGGCATCCAAATCTCTAGCTACTGTATCACTTGGAGATGCTAGTTCGAGTCGTGATACACCAGGAAGCTAAAATTTCTGATTTCGGCACAGTCGGGCTTACTTGCCCAAAGAACAAAGAACGTGAAGGTATCTCGATTCGCTGATCATTTCTATGTTAACAATCTATCAGCAGCGGGGGAGCCATTTTCGCAGTTCTTCGGTAGGTGGATTTTGTGATCAAGCACAGAAACATGGAGGATTCAGGGATAGCTACGCTACATATTAAACGTGGTTGTAGTATAGAAAAATGGTTTGCCACCATTCAGTTAGATACTGAGGGTAGGTACTCGCTACCTTTAATCTTATCTTTACACTGCCCCGTCGAGATGTATTTTTAGATGCTATTTTCCCTTAATTTTTCTTTTTGTAGGAAACAGGCATTAGATTTGTATTTTTATGTATTGAAACGAGTAATCAAATCTCAAAGGTGAGATTTGATTTCTGTGAAGTTTATAGGCTATAGCATAGCAGCCAAGCATCATACTCTCTTAAGCATGTCGCCTCAAGAAGTTTTCTTTTTCCATGTATAGTTTAGCCCAATGCTTTGGATGATCCAGATTGAAATTCCGAAGATTTGGGATAATGAAGTTCTGGACTAGATGGGCACTGAAATTATGGAAAAAATGTTCAGGAGACATGCTTACGTCACTATTTATATTCTATATAAATTATTTCATCATTAATTTTTATTCACTAAATACTAAATTGATCTGAGCCGTAGGATTATAAGTCTGTAAAAAAATTAGATCTGAAGCTAACCTCTATCAAATGTGTACGTGATAGTTGAAAAGTGAGAAAATAGAACAAAGGTGACCAAAGGTAATAATTTATTGACAATTATATTCAAAGTTCATAGTTTAAATTTTTTTAGCGAAGTGAGTTTATCACATATACTCTATGACTTATTTTCCTATTGAATTTCCCAACCTTGATAGTGTATGATCCGTTATGAAAAAAAAAAAAACAATTTTAGGTGAATTTGGAGTAACCGTACACTTGGAACGTGATCGCAACGATCCGAACATGTGCAATCCAAAGATCCAACATGTGACCGACAGATTGAATCCAACGGCTCCAGGCCCATGAAATCATCACTGGGGCTTGATCGCGCAATCCAAGGCAGATTTTCAACCTTTGACTGGACTCCAAATCATCGCACAGTTAACATAGGCTGGAAAAACCGCACAAAGATTCGAGAGAAGTTGAGAGAAAACTGACACCTTTAGAAAGGGAGAGAGAGTCGCAGAAGGCAGACGAAGGTTGGTAGACAAAGCCATGGAGAAAGAGAGAGAGCAACAGGTTTACTTAGCGAGGCTTGCGGAGCAGGCAGAGAGATATGATGGTAAGTGGAACTTCTTTTACTGTTTTTTTTTTTATGCAGAATTGATAAAGATTCATGTTTGTTACGGATAATTGTTGAGATTTTGACTTAGGGTTTGTTGTGCACTTGGAAATGATTCTGGGTTTTAGTCATTTTTTTCGGATCTGCTGATTGTTGGGTTCTGCGGTAGGATTAACTGAAATGATATTGTGGATTATTCTGGTATTTGCCTCTGATTTTGTTTGATGTGGCTTCTCTAAATTTCTTAAGTTAGTTACCCCGGTTTTAGTTGTGTATTCAAATCGTCTTTTTGGGGTATGGAATTATGGATTGAGTAATGTTGTGAGGATAGTGTTGAAAGTTGTCCAAAATGAATTACTTATTAATGTCACTTTTGTTGCTTACCTGTTTTAGTGTACAAATACCTAACAACTGACTTGCAAGACATTTCTAATAGCAAAGTTGTGAGTTGATATAATTCCTTAGTGACGGCGCGCATTTGATTGTTTTCTTATTTGAATACCAATTTTTCTCATTACAGAAATGGTTGAAGCCATGAAGAAGGTTGCGAGATTGGATGTCGAACTGACTGTTGAGGAGAGGAATTTAGTTTCGGTTGGGTACAAGAACGTAATTGGAGCTAGAAGGGCATCATGGCGGATCTTGTCATCTATTGAACAAAAGGAAGAGAGCAAGGGCCATGACCAGAACGTGAAGAGAATAAAGAGTTATATACAGGGAGTTGAAGATGAGCTCACTAAAATATGCAAGGACATCTTGGCAGTGATTGATGAGCACCTGATTCCATCTTCGTCCACGGGAGAATCGTCCGTCTTTTATTACAAAATGTAAGTGTTCTATTCTATCAGAGGAAAAAGGGATAAGTCCTCTTCAATGCATCTTTAACCTGTGGAGTGTTGATGTGAGTTTTTAGCAACCACTGGCCGCCTCCAGGAAGTGCTTCTTTATTACGTTTTGTACATTTTGGTTTGATATTGGTAATTGGTAGAAGTGTAAGTTCTAGATATAGATCACGTCTCAAGGAAATACTTTTTCAGTGTATATTTGGTATTTTTATTTTTATGATATGATAGTCATTTTTGTTTGGTTCTATCTTCTTAGATTTTAACTGATGTTGTGTTTTGATATTGATGCATGGATGCATATTGAAACTATGATTGAAGTTATATAATTAAGTTGGTTCTTAACAAAAAAGCTGGTTCTATCTTTTTAAAATTATTTGCAAAAATATTCCTGCTCTTATCTCACATTTATATGTTTGTTTCTTGATTCAAGTTTTGTACCATCGTATCAAAATCTAATCTGTCCATAGGAAGGGAGATTACTATCGATATTTAGCTGAGTTCAAAACTGGAGATGACCGCAAAGAGGCAGCAAATCAGTCACTCAAGTCCTATGAGGTTAGTTTCTAGCATATTCTTTTAATGAGTGCATATTTTCTTGCATAATTCAGGTTTCGATGTGCGGGTAATGTATCGTTGTTGTCTCATTTACTTCGTTTTCTTCTTCCCTGTTTTCTATTTATTATGAGACATTTAATTACAATTTTCTTATTTGCACTGACTGCAGGCTGCAACAAGTGCTGCTTCCACAGATCTCGCTCCAACCCATCCCATCAGACTTGGTTTGGCCCTCAACTTTTCAGTTTTCTACTATGAGATCTTGAACTCCCCTGAAAGGTTCGTTGCTGATCTTTGTATCTGTGTCCGTGTAATTAAAAGAAGATTCATTGCACATTAATGATTTCTCAGCTTATTCTTTTCTGTTTTGACAGTTTCCTATTTTCTCTTGCAGGGCTTGCCACCTTGCTAAACAAGCGTTTGATGAAGCTATTGCTGAACTTGATAGTCTTAACGAAGAATCCTATAAAGACAGCACGCTCATCATGCAGCTCCTAAGAGACAATCTCACCTTGTGGACATCTGATCTTCCGGAAGATGGAGGTACACCTTGCTGGTTATAGAGATTTTGTTTCCCATTTTATACTAGACACCATCTCAAATTGCATCGAAAATATGAGATTCACGAACCAGAGACATTGTTACGATCCTGGGATCTTGTCGAGTAGAAATGGTAGGGTAAGTTGAACTCAATGGTAGGGAGAACAATCCTAGTTAACTCTAAGGAGGTTGAAGACGGGAGTATTTGTGTAAACTGTAAACCAAAGCAAACCAAACCAAATATACCCAGTAAAATTCGGCCTTAGGCGGGGTCTGAGACGGTTAGGATATACGCAATCATACCCCCACCCCTCAACAGGATGGTGAGATTGTTTCCGTGGAGACCCCAAACTCGGGAAAAAAAAGCGAGACAAATATAACTGAAATAATTACTTATCCCAACCATGCACTACATATATACCGAAATAAATAAATGCCTACACAAATAACAGACAACGAACGAACAAACTAAATAACTGCGTTCTACTCTTAATAGGTGAGATACAATTAGATGTAACCTATCAACTAATATGTCTAGCTTATTTTTAGCAGACTAGGGGTCAATAAGCAACTACTACTCTATATAGTCTTATATATCTTTAATCGTAATATGACTTCTCCACTCGTTCTAAAGACAAACTTCATTCCTAAGATTGATAAGATGAATCTTACAAACTCCAGCTTAAATAGACAACAAAAGGAATACAAAACATCCAACCCATAACTTCTCTATCTTCAATGTTGGTTGATTCCCATGTCTTGACACATGTGTAATCAATGCCTTGAGCCTTGTGTAACTTGACCCTTGTATAGCCATGCTTCATGTAGCAATCATCCTCCCTTTAATGAGGTCATAACAGACATCCTTCGAACCATACTTCTCATACATTGAGGTTTACCATACTCTTTTTTGCCATTGATCATCTCGATTCTCGATCATAAGTAGTAGTATATGTGTAGCTTTAGAAACGGGGGCGGAGATACATTACTTGCTGTCTCAGCCCCTGCTATGAATTGATGCATATCAGGTGTCTGATGTGCTGTAAAAGTTATACTAATTTCTTTCTTCCTTATATGGAACTTTTTTCGTATCACACGTTAATCCTAAATGCATGTGTAACAGGCGATTCATCCAAGGCGGACGATCCACAAGGAGAGGTCAGCATGTACTTTCTGAAATTTCTTTTCACCTAAACCATTGAAATCGATTTTCCAAGCAGCTTATTCATAACAATGACATTTTAGTTTCTCGTTCAAAAGATGAAAAAAAAACTTCTTACTTTGGCAGTTCCTTACTAGCCATTTGTATTCATTGTGTTCTTGTGGTGCTCGAACTTTGCAGAGCTAAATCTGAGTAGCTTCCCATCACGATTATTTAAGCTGATCGTAGGCTCTTGGATGTCGGGAGATGGCGGATATGGAAGCTGTCTGTTGTGTTACGTGAGATGCAGGAATGAGATCGTTGTTTGCTTGTGTTTTATGTATGAGTATCTTGAAGAATGGTACCTTTTCCTTGATATGAACGTCGAGATACCGAAATTATGTTGCTGGCTATATAAATTATGTTGCTGGCTATATATTGATTGCTCAACGATGGTTTATATCTAGTTTTTTCATTTGACTAAGGGAAAATATTTTCCTATCTTTTTTTGTTCAAAAAAAGATTTTATTAATAAAAAAAGTTGATACAGTACATCTACATGGCTACTTTAGGATGATATATCCTTACCGAATCAGCTTCGTATGGTTAGCTTGGTGTGGACAGTTTTTTTCTTCGTGTGAATAATTTTTTCGTAACACCATCCGTTTTCGAAATTGATCGCACCATTGGAAATCTTATATATTGTAGATGAAAATCTACATGCTTTGATCCAGTTTTGACGACGTTATCATCGTTTAATATAATTTCACATTTTTTCCTTGGATTAAGTAGTCCTAAATAGGGTTTTAGAAATTTCCGACGACGAAATCGCCGGAAACCAAACAAAGACATGAGGATTTTCATCTACAATATATAAGCTTTCCAATGGTGCGATCAATTTCGAAAACGGATAATGCTATAAAAAAATTGTCCACACGAAGGGTAAACTGTCCACACCAAGACTGACCATACGAAGTGCTCCCTATCCTTACCTCCTTAAAACTTTCCTTCGGCAAACCGAAAATCTTAGGGGAGGAAAGAGTATGACGGCCTTCTCCTTGTACAATAATGGACCTATAATACATAGGTCCCTTTTACTGCAGAATTATGTTTTCGGGTTTGATATTGATTTGAGTCGTTAGAGATATCAATATCACATGCAGTAAACAG
>JAOYMZ010073787.1:0-11969 GCA_025802335.1 Pinguicula primuliflora | reverse complement strand
ACTTAGCCCCGCACGCACACCTGCATACACGAGACCCAGTTGTCCCTGGGCTCGATTTATTCAAAGCCCGTTGACCCTAGTGTGATGGGCCGGGCGGCCGTGACCCGCAGTTAGTTCGGGCCGGCATAATTTATATGAAATTTATCAATAGTGAACTAGTGTGAATTGTGTATCTTGTCTATCTTTTCTTCTACCGTGCCAATTGCTTACCTGATGCTATTTCTTTAGAGGTGGTTTCTTGAATTTATTGCATTATGAAGTAAAATGGGTATGTAGGAAAAGTCATATGCTTTTTTTTTTATACGGCCTTAACTAGTCCCAATAAGGTGATTATGCAAGCCCATCCCACCCACCCCACAAACCGAATCAAAGTCCTATGCTACTACTTGGAATTGTAGGAATTTTCTTAACCTCAAATGTTGTCATTTAATTACTTCCATCGAAAGTACATGTCCCTTGTTTTCAAACAGGGAGAGGAAGGTTACCTCATTGAAACCTTTTCCCCGACATACTTTGGTGTAGAAAAATTTGGGATCAAGGAAAGAGTATGGCAACTTTTTTTTAACTGAAATTCGAGGGTATATGAACACATAATAATAATAATAATAATAATAATAATAATAATAATAATAATAAACCCGTGATCAGCTCTTAATGTTCTTACAAAAATAAAATTATAAAATCCTAGAGTTCATGAAAATCTCACAAAAACATAATCAATAAACCTTGTAGGTTACAAGAAACTTGCTCAAACCCTGCGAAACCACAGAAAAGTAGTTAGTTGTAGTTTAAAACAGAGATAATCCGAACGTAAAATCTCATAATTGACAAAACAGAATATAACGAAAACTCCTATTCCGTAAAAGTGTAGATCCGTCGCAGAAACAGTGCATAGACTCAAGAATAGTCCAGAAACTCAAGCCGTCAGTCACGGGCTCGGGAATGACAACTCGCCAACAACTCGGAAATCCTCAATTAATCGGTTCAAAAGAGAGGAAATGAGGAGAGGATCACAGATCCGGTGAGAAAAGTGGCCAAAGATCAGTGTAGATGAGCCAAAGTCGATCGGAAAGTGTGAGAGTTAGGGTTTGGCCGAAAGAGAAGTAACGACAAGAGAGACTGTAAAAAGAGAGATGAAAAAGTGTGTCGAAAGACGTTAAGTATCATATATATACCCTATTTGGAAGGTTCGGAAGTGGAATGAGAGGAGATGGGCTCAGATACAAGTTGGGCCGAAACAAATGAAGATAATATAGGATGAATGGATGTATAGATGGGCCATGTATCCGGCCAACAACCAGATGCACCAAAATAATTGGGCAGACCGAAAACAGGTAAGAGAAAATAATATGGACCGAACTAAAACAGGCCCATTGATGAGATTAGGCCCAAAGAAGTAAAACCAATCTTGTGAACCCAAAAAAATCTAGGATTGAGGTTAGCTGAGATGTATTCCCGAGCAAAAGAATTTCAACCTCCAAGTCATGTTACACATAACCCGGTTGACAATTCTATCGAGTCATAATAAAACTCAAAGGTTTAGACTCATAACAGTTTACATCATTTGGCTATCAATCGTGTTCGGGACGTACACGGGTGAATTAAACATAAAACATAATACGGTTAGATATACAATTAGGTCATGTGCCCAATATTCTTACAAACGTCCTACAAACCAGATACATCTGCATCAGACCAGAAAAACTCAAAATCAGGTAAAGAGAAACATGTTGAGGCCCCTGGCGGTGCAGAAAAGACTATGACAATACCACAATCTAACCAGAAGGATGTTCAGTTGGCACAACGCCCAAATGCTATGTCCCAGCGTTCCAAAAGAGTAACTGAAAACATCAGAAAGAAGAAGGGAAAAGCATTGAAGATTTATCGGCCGGTACAAAAACAAAACCATCCTAACCATCTTAATCAACCTTCCTCGAGCTCCCTGCCTATGTGGGTAGACACACCAGATGGCAGCATGCAAGTACAAAAATTCACACCCAAAAAGGGATCAGGGGGAGTTCCCCAGGTAAGAACCCCCTGCAGGTATGACCTCTCCTGTAAACTCTCATGATGATAAGGATAAGGTAAATGAAAATGGGATACCCCTCATGCTATTACTAAAATAACTACCTTATCCAGTGCTCTGAATCCGGATCCAAAATTGGTCATTGACAGCAATGTAACCAGCTCCACAATTCTAACTCACGTAATCCCCTAACAAGCACCTCAAGAAGGTAGCTCTCTCAAAACCAATGCCCCAACCTTTCTACCTGCTCATATTGTGCTACACCCAAATGTAGGAGATCCACATTCTCCCAGCTTAACATTAACAGAAAGTACAATCAATCAAGCATTAAAGTCTCTATACCAGTCACACCCGAAAACATTCACGCCAATATTTGAAGAAATATCCCTATCTCTGGATGCCCCTGCTTCCATGTTATCATCGTCTCAGAGCATCAACACTGAGCACACTCCCCCAATAAAACAGGCTACAGTAGAGGTCCAAGCAGAGACCCTCCCTGCCCAAACATCCACTCAACGTACCTTTAATAAATCTAGCACCACTAAAAAATATTCCAAGAAAAAAAAGAAGTCATTAGGCAAACAAGCAAACAAAACAATAACAGCTCATGAAAATGAACAGAATAATCTCTCCTTCGACCTTTTGGACGAAGTAGTTACAAGCAAAGACAACAATTCATCAGAAATCGGGCAGCCCACAATAGATGAACTAGAAGGGGAGCTAAATTATTATAAACCAATCCCCAATGGTGAACTCATTCCTATAAGCTCTCTTATAGTACAGCTAGACATAGAACCTCAAAAGGAACACACTGATAAAGCATCATCCATAATGTCAGAAAGGGAAGATGACAAATTCCCAAAAGCTACTAATAAACTGTGGCAAAGTGCGGATGAGCTCAGTGCTCCAGAAGAAGAATTCTCTACACATCAATCTAGGCGATTTAAAAAATCTTAGAAAAAACTGACTATAAAAACTAGAGAAGACTATCTCAATAAAGCCTCGTCTAAGGTACAAATCCAATCTTACTCAAGATATCCTAAAGGAAACGTCCAAAAGCAATGACAAAAGGACTAATATGGAATATTAGAGGTATTGGGAACATATCATCCCAAAGAAGACTAATTTGTTTGGTTAAACTGCACAACCTTGAATTTTTTATATTAACAGAGCCTAAAGTTGACAAATCTAAGATGGAGGCTGTAATCAAGAAAATAAAATTTGCTCAAGGAATTGCTAAGTGCTGGAACCATCTAGATGCTCTGGAAAACTCCATTAATTGTGCTATGTTTCTTGCTATGCCCCAACTGTTAATTCTGCAAGTATATTTCTTAAACTGTTCTAATGTTTGCTATGTTGGAGGAGTTTATGCCAGTTGTAGTAGGTTATTGTGGCAAGGATTATGGCAAACCATGCGGCAGATGTGTAGCATCATCTCTGAGCCATTTCTTATAGGAGGAAACTTTAACTTGGTGAAATTAGCAGAAGAAAAAAAAGGGGGACGACCGATTAATCTTTGATCAGCAACTGATTTCATTGAAGCACTTCAGGATTGCTGTCTCACAGATGCCGGATTTAGTAGTAATATGTTCACCTGGTGTAATAACAGAACCAACTCAGCACGGATTCTAAAGAAGACTAGACAGGGTATTACTCTCAGAAAGAAGGGTTATTGAGGCACCTAAAGTTCAAGTTACACACCTAAATCGAGGATTCTCTGATCATGTGCCCCTAGTAGTTGAGCTTACACCTACGAGCCCCAGACCCCCTTGAAGATTTCAATTTCATCATTTCTGGCTCACACACCAGGATTTCAATAGAGTGCTGGAAGTGAGTTGTTCTAAACCGGTATTAGAGGTGAACCCGATCAAACTGTTCTACAAGAAACTCAAAGGATTGAGGAAAGCATTGAGTGAATGGAATAGAATGGTTTATGGGAATATATTCTATAATATTCGAAGCTCTGAAGAGAAGATCTCTGTCCTGGAAAGCATAAGTGATGAATCAAATGAGGAGAGGGATAGGCAGCAATTACAGGAGGCCCAAAAGCAACTTAAAGAGCAATTACTAGCCGAAGAAATCTGTTGGAAAGAGAAGTCCATGGTGAAATGGCTAAAGGAAGGCGATCGTAAAACCTCTTACTTTCATCGTGTCATGCAGATACGGCGAAGCAAAGCTTCCAAACTGTCATTACCATCGACGAGTGGTGGAATGGTGACCCATCAGATATCCCAGGGCCATTAGTGGAACACTTCACCACTCAACTAGCAACAGAGGAAACTTCTGACTCTCCTTGGCTTCTAAGTCACATCCCCAGAATGATCACAGTGCAAATGGATCAACTTCTATCAGACTGGCCAATTCCAGAGGAAATAAAGAAGGCCATATTTGAGATGAACGAAGAGAGTGCCCCGGGGCCTGATGGCTTTACAAGTTCCTTTTATCAAAACTGCTGGTCTACTATAGAAAAAGATTTGACTAATGTTGTCTTGCATTGTTTTGCAGGGAACGAGCTCCCTCGGGCAATGACCTCTACCTATCTATGCTTGGTCCCCAAAGTGGATAATCTGAGTAGCATATATGATCTTTGGCCGATCAGTCTATGTAACTATGCAGGGAAGGTCATCACAAAAATCTTGGCAACTAGATCGGCCGTTGTTCTACCTCAAATTAGTTCTCCGAATCAAAGCAGTTTTGTAAAGGGAAGACTGATCTGTGATAACACATTACTTGCACAAGAATTATTGCACTCTTTAGATAGGCGTAAACATGGTCCTAATATTTCAATTAAACTTGATATGTCAAAAGCCTTTGATCACGTTTCCTGGTTTCACATTATTAAAATTCTTAGAGCTTTTGACTGTTCTGAAATTTTTATTGATATGATATGGAGGATAATTTCTAATAATTGGTTCTCTGTGTTGTGGAATGGGCAGGTACACGGATTCTTCCACTCTTCAAGGGGTTTGCGCCAAGGAGATCCAGTATCTCCGACCTTATTTATTATTGCTTTAGAGGCTCTTAGTAGAGGGCTGAATGCATTGATCAAGGATGCTCCCTGGTGCTCCTAGCGGACTCCAAGAGGTTGTGAGAGTATCTCCCATCTAGCCTTCGCTGATGATATTCTAATCTTTACTCGAGGCTCCCAATGGGTGTTGCAAGATGTATCTGCATGCCTCACTGAATATGAAAAGATGTAGGGTCAGAAGATCAACATAAATAAGAGTAGCTTCTTCATATATCCAAAAGCAAGCTCAGAGGATATAGAAAACATAGTTGTCTGGACGTGTCTAACTCGTAGCGACTTCCCGCATACGTACTTGGGTATCCCTCTCTATCAAGACCGGAAGAGGTCAAGCCTATTCACATCTTTAATTCTCAAGGTACAGAACAGACTGGAAGCTTGGTCAACAAAATTCCATACATTAGGAGGGTGCTTAATCCTATTTAGGCATGTTCTATCAAGCTTGCCTATATATCAGTTTATGCCTTTATGGTAATGGCTCCGAGTAAGATGATTATGTACAACATGGAATCTATATTAGCTACATTTCTTTGGGGCTCTCAGGAAGGACATCAGAGAAGCCACTGGGTTTCATGGAAGTGCATCTGCCTCCCCCTTGAAGAGAGGGGATTGAGGATTCGAAGATTGGAAGATATTAGTGCAGCGGTGGCAATGAAACTGTGGTGGTAGTTTAGACAAGGGGAATCTCTCTGGGCAATATACATGGCAAACAAATATGGCAAGGGATCATATCATAACTCGGCAACAGCAAGCTATAACTGCTCCCATACATGGAGGCGCCTGGTCTTAGTTAAGGATATCATGCTGGCAAATACAGTGTGGTTCATAGGCAATGGAGCAGCAGTAAGTATGTGGTGGGACTCTTGGCTAATCAATGAACCATTGGGACTTATTGCAGTCAATGACCCAAGCATCAACACGGTAGACGAACTGATCCTATCTCGGCAGTGGAATCTAGAAGGTATACGGTTACCCTTACTTGTCACTGAACTCATAAATGAATATTTGATATATGAGGGTATGGATAGGCAGGTCTGGTCCCCTGCTAAAGATGGCAACTTTAGTCTTCGGCTTTCTTGGACCACAGTACGAAGCAAAGCTCTGCTTAGGAGAAGATTCAAGCGACTTTGGAGTAATCTTATCCCTACAAAGATAAGCATCCTCGTGTGGAGGGTACTCCTAAATGCACTTCCCGTAGATATGGCAATTAGAAGAAGAGGGGTATCGCTGGCCTCAAAATGTACTTGTTGTATTCTTCATCCTAAGGAGGAATCCGTAGGGCACCTTTTCTCCTTCAGTGAGCTTGCGCTTTATCCATGGAAGGAGTTTGAACACAAACTTGGATTTCCATCAGCAACTGTCTCACTCGAAACACGACTGGATCTCTGGAGTAAGAAGCAGGGAGGAAAAACAGTCAAGGCATTATGCCTTATCATTCCGTTAGTTATATGCTGGCACATTTGGGTGGTGCGTTGCAAGGCTTATATCAGAATGTAGACATATCCTTCCCGCTAGTAGCAAGAGAGATCTCTCTTTATCTGAACCACTTAGCAGGAATGGGTGCTCTAACCCAACCTACCTGCCAAGAAGAATAGAATATTACTGCATTATTAGGAGCTTCACCTCCATGTTGAACAAAATGCTGCCAGAGCCCCCTATCAATGGACTCCTCCGGAACTTAGTACTCTTCGTCTTACTCTGGCTGCTCACAAGCAAAATTCTGACGAGGGTATAGAAATTGGAGGACTGTTAAGGGATCATCAAGGACATATGGTTGAAGGATTCACATCAAAACCATGTCTCAAATGCAGGATTTGGAGGCTATACTAAAAGGACTTGAGTTTTATCGCATACAAAATCATAGCCAGAT
Organism: Pinguicula primuliflora; assembly: GCA_025802335.1. Taxonomy (NCBI): domain Eukaryota; kingdom Viridiplantae; phylum Streptophyta; class Magnoliopsida; order Lamiales; family Lentibulariaceae; genus Pinguicula; species Pinguicula primuliflora. Next base: position 5,048 of record JAOYMZ010073787.1, on the reverse strand, counting down.
TGAAGTTGATGTTCACATTATTACGGGAACAAGCTGCCTCTGGAGCGAGTATTGGCTACATGACAGGATTCGAAGAGTAATGGAAGGGGATATGCATATCAACCTTCGGAAATCAACCAAGAAAGAGCAGCAAGCAGCTGTTTTTCTAGCAAAATGGGGACAGGTGAATGGAGATCATAACTTTTATTCTAAAATTGACTTATTACGCATGTCTTCTAGGCCTCATCTTTGAAGTGGAGCGTATCTGGCAGGATTATAAAGGTAGGATTAAGTCAAGGCACATAGATAGGCTCATACGGGGGGAGACACAAACACACTACATCTTTGTAAAAAGAGGCAAGTCGGGTGCCGTACTCTTTTTCCCTTTTCGGATTTTCCTCTCACCCAAGAGGTTTGCTGGGAAGAGTTTTGAGGAGGTGGGACGATTTACACTCTTCACTTAGTGGGGTCTGGATGGGTAGGAGTTACCCATTGTTAGTCCGGATGTATAGGGCCAAGGTGCTTTGGAGGGTAGAATTTTTTTTCTTAGGCTTCATTTATCACGTAGGAATCTTGCCCAAGGTTGTCGCGACTCTCTGCACTAAGTGTCTCCCAGCTTCAGCTGCCTCGCTTCATTAGCTGGAGTGAGACTTTGTGAACTGTGGGATGTGAGGATGGGAAGATAGCAAAAATCAGCAGAGGAATCTACACTAAAGAGAAGACCATCTTTCAATAGCTTCGCAGAGAAGACACAAAACTTCACATCATGGAGAATTGAAGAAATATTCAGATTATGGCCACGGAATGGGTCATGAGCGAGGAATTTGAAATTCTGTACTTCAAAACATTTTACTTAATGGAAGAACTTTTTTTGGGGTAAAAAAAAACGTATGTTCTAGATAGTCTATTCTAGTAAGTATGTTAAGCTGGTTTCAAGATCTATGAGAACTTAAAATAGGAAAAGAGCACAAGTGTGCTTTTGGGAGGACAAATGGGTTCGGAAAACAAACTTAAGCATCAATTTCCTCGACTATACACAAAAGCACGAAATAAGCACACGATAGCAGAATGTGGTGATTGGATGCAAGGAAGATGGGAGTGGAAGTGTGCTCTCAATGCAGCGGCTGAAGAAAATCTAAGAGATCTTATAATCTGCTTATCTAATCATGCTTTGCGAAAACATCAGAAGGCAGTGGCAACTGTAACCAACCTACGATCAGCACTACACTATCTTCAAACAAATCCAGTCTCTTATCTTGCAAGTCCAAAGATATGCAATAAGGCTGTGTACAGAGGATGAAAATGCAGTATCTTCCTTCCTAGGCAAATTGGCCATCACAAATGGAGCAATGAATTTTCACTCTCAATAGCAGCTCCGGGAGTCGACCCAACTAAAAATCTCCCAAGAAAATGAGATACATGGATAATGAACATAGAACAAAATCACACTGGGGAGCAACTAAATGCACACATGAGGGTTTAGGCACGCGCACACAAAACTATATACCAAGAGGCAAGACGGGTGTCATACTCTTTCCTTTTACCTGATTTCCCTCCATCTCCAGGAGGTTTGTTGGAAAGGTTTTAAGAAAGAGGGACAGTTTACTAACTTCACTAGAGGTTGGATGAACATTGCAGTTCATTAGTAGTCATTTTTATCATCAACGCGTAACCCCGTCCAAAACCAACGAACGGGTTTTTATTTTTAAAAACAAGAGGTTGGATGGTAGGAGTTACTTTCAAACAAATCCAAACCATTAGTGGAAAGCTCAAGAAATGCAGGAAGACCTCAAATCTCCTCACAATTGACCTTGCAAAATGGGGCGGCAGGTATGGAACTTGTGTGTTCGATAACTCCTCTTTACCTTCTGCATTGCAGGCTAAAGCAGCTCAAGAACGAAGCATCTACTTGTTCCAACCACCCTAATGTAATGAACGGTATTAGGTTGATGTAATTCGTAGGCTAAAATTTGTATGATGCATTTTCATAAACGATAGGTAAAAGTCATTGTACAAACGTTCAAACTCTCAGAGTTCACTTTCATTAACATGTAATCCCGCTACGTCGGGCTTTAATTTAAAAAACAGTTTTTTTCTTTTCATAGGTTTTTTCATTCAAGGGTAGAACATGACTAAATATTTTTCGACGTTTTTTTCGTTTTTTTCGTTTTTCTATAGGTCGAAACTATACTCGGTGTACTTTCTACCATCATTAATATTAATGAAGTATTTTTATGAGGTAAAAATGCACTACATTATTAAAGAAGCATAAATAAAAATTATGTCTGAGAAACCAGAAGCATTCAATGACACACAGATAAAGAAACTCAGCACAATATGGGCCGGATTCACCCACAAGAAAATAACCACATTCATTGGGAGAATGCTACAAAATAGGTTTCCCACACAACGAAATCTACAGAGCAGAAATATCATACACAGTGCATGTGATATCAGCAGCCTTCTTTGTGGAATGGGACAGGATAAAGAACAATACATCTCCGCATAGCTCATACACTAAAGTCTTCTGGAAGAAAAGCATGTGATGGCTCAATACTGAGTAGCTGGAGGATTATGCCCCATCTAAACAGGATTTTATTGGCATGAAACCACCACTTGTGAAATGCAGTGTCCGGATATCAACAGGGCCAGCCCTGGGGTAAGCCCAGTGAGCCGGTCGACTAGGGCATCCGGTTAGGGGGCATCCGGTTAGAGGCCGGCTAGGGCATCCCGGATCCCAAAGCCGGCCCTGGATATCAATGTGGGCAGGTGCCGAGTGGCATGCATGGAAATCTAGAAATCAACAACATTTTGAAAGAAAGAAACTGGAACCCGAGGAATTACTCATACATCTATCTACAACTACAACTCAACACTTGGAAGTGGTTGAAAATAAAGTCCAAAGAGCATTCTTGTGTATACTTAGTGTCTGAATGGATGATCCTCCATGTCCTATGTATACTCGTATGCAATTAATTTTTGTCGAGCATAGAGGCGGGAAATGCTCATTGTAAATAACTTTTATTTTCTTTACTTTATCAAACAAAAATTGTATCTGTGAATTTTGTTGAGTGAAATGTGAAGATTGTACCTGAAGAAGCAAGTTAGAGATATAGAGTAATTTTCAAATGCAGGACGGTACGGTGCCGAATGGCTAAACCCTAAACCCTAAAAACCCAAGGGCTAAACCCTAAAATCCTAGGGCTAAAGCGTGATTGTGTCTCGACCGTCGGATTGCAGATCCGATGATCGAGGATGCATATTCGGCACGATATGGTGTCATTCGACACCATACCATCCTGCATTTGAAAATCTCTGTAGAGATATATATGATAAAAGATAAACTTCCCTTAATAGGAGCAAGTATGTGAACCAGCCGTAGCAAGAGGCATCCTTGAAGCCTTTGCAACCAAAATCATTCCCTTTCATCGGGTCAGTTTAATTTTCTACTTGGTATCAAAGCAGTTATGGTCCGACTACCGAAAAAAGATTCTTGAGTTTCAATAAACCTACCCACGAAAAAAGGTACCCAATAACCCAACCAACAAAATAGGCCACACCAGTGTTTATGAACGTAGAGTATCTGAGGTTAATTTTTTTCTTTTTTATCTGAGGTTAATTGGGTCAGCCCACATAATAGAAATAATCAAATAACAACAGGGTCTGTCCAATTGGACTTGCGGAACGTGTTAGAGATAATTGTCTCACACGGATTAAAATAGAAAAATCAACCAGTATATAATACAATGAGGTGTTTCACTCTATTGTCTTGATGTTAAGGCTTTTATAAGTGTAAGCTCACACTCCTTATAGATTGGTCACGCACACACACACATATGAGCCTGAATCAACCACGTCGGTCGATTCAATTTTCTACTAATTAAACTTCATCGATTAGGGAAAAGGCTTGCTGAATTTTCTTGACCTGATCGTTAATTCGCCATCTGCTGATGTTGTTCATAATGCAATTAAAGATAGTGATATTTGAAAGAGAAATCTTAGCCTGCCGCACACCCAAATTTATGCAGTGACATAACCCTAATACCATTGCTGCAGCCTCAGCCTCAAGTATTGTTGAAGCAGATATTTTGGTGGGTCATTTTTTTCCTGGTCATTGCGAGGTTTGGACGGGTAGAACGCCGTTTTTCTTATGCTCGCTTATTTTCACATAGCTACCATTATTTCATTATTAGGTTTTGAAATTAGGCAAGCCTTAATAGAGCTTAGGATATTTACAAGACTATCTTGAAATCAAATGTATTGTCAAACGTACTGTTGCTTCAACGTTAAATGAAAGGATTCTCCCTCTTACCCCGGAGGTTTGCCGGAAGAGATTTTGAGGAGACGATTGACGCTCTTCACTTAACAGGGTCCGGACGGGTAGGAGTTACCCACCATTAGTCCGGATGTATAGGAATTAGGCTCCCAAAGGGTAGATAGTTACAATACTTAGGCGCACAACACCTATGTTCAACCAGTGGGGAGGGACAGCCAATCGAAGGATCGATACCTTAAATTCATGTCCAAAATGCTGCCACTAAAGATCATCTATAGGCAAAGAAGCGTGAAGTATAGCCTTCCTACTAGCATCTAGAATAGAATAGTGTAAAGAGGAAGGGAACATAAACTTTGTACAAGAATTTCTGCTATCAATAGAGAAACGATTTTTTTTGGGGAAAAAAAGGATTGTCTTTTGGGGTGAAAAAAGAATAGGCATTTTTATAAAATATATGATAATCTGTATATTAAAACAAGTCATTGTGTGCGGGGCCAGACTTTTGATTGTTTTGGAGTACAATAGCTGGCCAATAATATTGTGCCACGTCAATATTTTTAGGTGCATTTTAGGGTAAATTTTTTTCTTTTGCCCTGTCAGTGGCCTCTTTTTTGTAAGATGCCCTATCGCGTTGCGGGCAGCATCGCGGTTTGTCAATATTCGGATTAATAAAATCGCGCTGTCTGCAGAAATGCGGTTCATTCTTTCACAGTAAGGGAATGCTACCACAGGACAATGATGAATAAAGAACCAGCATCAGCAATATGGACAGATCAAGAAATCAAAAATCTGA
>JAOYMZ010073776.1:0-11970 GCA_025802335.1 Pinguicula primuliflora | reverse complement strand
TGAAACTTTTTCTGAAGCTCTTGCATGTTCTGATGCTCTTAAGTGGAAACTTGCTATGGATGATGAAATTAAATCTTCCATGAGAATAAAACCTAGATTTTAGTTTCTAAACCATCTGGTAGAAGGTTATAGACTGCAAGTGGATATTTAAGGTTAAAAAAGGTTATTCTGAATTTGATTCTGTGAGATATAAAGCTAGACTTGTAGCCAAATGTTATAATCAGAGGGAAGGATTAGATTTTAATGAGATGTTTGCCCCTGTTGTTAAATTCAAAACCATTTGCATACTGCTTACTCTGGTTGCTTGGAATAATCTTGAGTGTGATCAGCTTGATGTTAAAACTGCATTCTTGTATGGAGACCTTGATGAAGAAATTTATATGAACCAACCTTTAGGTTGTGAAGATAGAGAAAAATCTGACTATATATGCCTTCTGAAAAAATCTTTATATGGGTTAAAACAAGCTCCTAGGCAGTGGTATAAAAGATTTGATTCATTTGTTACTAGTTAGGGATTTATGAGAAGTTAGTATGATTCCTGTTTCTATTTTCTGTTGAATGGTGACAACTCTGTTTATTTGCTTCTATATGTGGATGATATGCTTCTAATAAGTAAATCCAGAGCTGAGATAGATAAGATAAAGCTGAAATTAAGATCAGAATTTGAAATGAAGGATTTAGGGGAAGCTAAGAAGATTTTGGGGATGAAAATGGATAGAAATAGGGAAAATGGCACTCTTAATCTCCATCAGACAAGTTATATGAAAAAGATTTTGAAGAAATTCGGTTTTGAAACTGTTAGGTCTGTCTCTATGCCTTTAGCTCTGCATTTTAAGTTAAGTAAGCTGCAGTGTCCTAAAACTCCTTCTGAAACTTTGAAAATGTAAAGTATACCTTATTCTAACGTCTTAGGATCTTTGATGTTTGCTATGGTTAGCACAAGGCCTGATTTATCTTATGCTGTTTCTTTCCTTAGTAAGTTTATGTCTAATCCTGACTTAGAACATTAGGCAGCTCTGAAATGGGTTTTAAGATACTTAAATGGAACTTGTGATCTTGGTTTTGTCTTTAGGAGAAACTGTCAGAACCTGAATTTATGTGGTTATGTGAATTCTGATTTTACTGGCGACTTTGATACTCATAAATCTGCAACCTGATATCAGTTCTTGCTAGGTGGAAACTGCATAAGTTGGAAATCTCAGTTTCAACATATTGTTGCACTATCTACAATTGAATCTGAATATATTACTTTGACTGATTGCTTTAAAGAGTGTTTATGGCTGCAGGGACTGCTTAGTGAATGTAAAATTCTGTCTGATATAGGAACTGTTTTCTGTGATAGCCAATCTGCAATTCATCTGAGTAAAAATCCTGTCTTTCAATAAAGAACTAAGCATATAGATGTAAACTGCATTTTATTCGAGATATGATTGCTGATAAAGCAGTTTTGCTAGAAAAAGTAGGCACAAATTTAAATTCTGCAGACATGGGGACTAAGGTTGTAACACAATTGAAATTTTAGTTTTATTTAGAGCTTATTGGCATGAGTTGAGGTTAATTTTCAGGTTACTGTCATTATTCTACCTTTCATGGGTATATTTTCTGTTTAGCCACTGTAATTACTTTATCTGCACTGTCAGAAGCATGCTAGTACTTGAAACATGGTTCCAAATTGTGATACTAGTACCTATGATTGACTCTTTAACCTTCCAGCATGATTTTAGAACTGTTGCATGTTTAGGGACTACTTATAGGTTATTTTGTGGGTTCTGCGGATTTTCTTATACTATCAGGGCATGAGCATGCTGCATTTAGTCCGTACCTGGTTCTGGTCTTGTGGTTGGTTGTCTGCACTATTTTCTTTCTGCAGGGAGTGTTTAGTTGGACTGAATCATGAGTCCAAGGTGGAGATTGTTGGGTGTGGCCTCATAATCCAGCCATTGTTAAAGCCCAATTTAAGGCCCATAAGGGAGTGCTTCTATCCTTACACCTATTTCAATTTCATGTGTTTAAAATTGCACCCACTGTGCATGCACAGTTTATGTTTTATGCACTTCACTCACATGCACGGTCCTAATGAGATAGCCGGATGATGTAAATATTTATTAGAGTCTAAACCTTCGGATTCATGATGACTCAAATTGAATTGTCAACCGGGTAACGCTAGGCATAACCTTGAGATTGAAATTCTTATCCTCAAAATACACCTCAGTTGACTTCGAAGCCTTGGATACCGGTTCATTAGTTGGATATTGGTTCTGGGCCTGATCCTGCTCATTGGGCCAATTTTCTGTTCAGCCCATATTGCCCATTGTCTTTTTTATGGCCCGTTTATACCATACCTATTATTTTTCTTTGGCACATTTTCCCCTTACTCACTTACTTGCATCTCGGCCCAGTCTGTTGGCCCATCTATACATGTATATTACATGTTTTAGTGTCTCGGCCCCTGTTACATGTTGATGGCCCGTATTCTTCACTCGTTCACCGAAGCTTCTGGACTGTGTATATATTCGACACTTTACATTTTTCACTTACTTTTCACTCTCTTCACTTGTGTACTCTTTGTGCAGCGCTCTCTCGTGAAACCCTAGCTTTACATCGAACTCTTTGAGCCATTTTTCTTGCTCCTACACGGATCTTCATCCGATTTCTCCCCGGATCTATGATCCTTACTGCATTTCCTTCGTTTTGAACCTATTGTATTCGGTTTCTGTTGCAGTCAACGAGGGTTGACTGAGGCCAAACTGACAGCTCGCTTGTTTTTCGGCGTTCTATGCTCGTGATCTCGATAGCTATACGCTTCCGCGCTCTCCTGAGATAGGATTTGATATATATATTTCTGTTTTCAGTTTTGTATATTATCTTTTTTGTCTGATACTAATGTCTTTTCTTTGTTGTATTGCCAGATCTGGTCGATTCCGATCCTACAGGTGGTATCGGAGCTAGGTTCCACCGGATTTGGTTGAAGTTCGATGTTCTGAATTTTTTTAATCGGTTAAAAACCGGTTAAATCGGTCGATCTATGGTTATAACCGGTCGGTCTGTGTTTCTATCGGTTAAATTTTGTTTTTCCGATAACATTCAAATACTGTGATATTCTGTTGCTGATATATCCTTGCATGCGGTATATGTGTTGCTTCTGATACACTGTGCTGGTAATATTTCGTCTTGCATGTGACTATCTCAGTCGTGTGTTGATAGATCTGTGCGTTTGATAAATTTTAATCGGTGAAATCTGCTCTAAAACTGTTTTCTAGTGTAGATCTGGTGTCACCGTATCTTGCATATGATTATCTCTGAGAAACTTGCTACATCTGGTTAAATTTCTGATTTAATTGGCATTATTGTGATTGAAAATTGCTGCATGTGCTATTCTGCGAGTATCTGATTCTGAGAGTCTTACACTGCATACTGGTTTTTCTGGCTTCTCTGGGATAAATTGTTGAAATTAGGTTGCATGTGTAGTTTTGCAGCTCGGTGAATAAACTGTGATTTTCTGCAAAATTTTGAAAAATAGCTTGTTTTCCGTAAAACTGTCATATTTTTACTAAAAATTTTGAAACTGTGATTTTTTGAATAGTTTTCAAAGTTTCAGCTACAAAATATTCTGCTGTAGTTTTTTGGAATTCAAAATTGCTTGAATTGCATTTATCTGATACTGTCTGGACTTTTTTGGGGCATTTTCTGTTATCTGGCTATATTATCTGTTTTGAAATTTTCTGGATTCTGAAAAACAGAGACAAAATATAAATAAAAATGCCTCCAGACATCAGTCATGACATTAGGTTAAATTCTGGACTGGGGCTTATACTCACAGCCCCGTGTAAGTCTTCTGTTATCTTTACTGCGAACTTTCTGTGGGCCTGTGAGCCTAATTTTTGTCTGTGAGCCCGAACTGATTTACTACTTTGGCCTGTGAGCCTTAGCTGAATTTTCTGGCCTATGAGCATAACTGATTTATTGCTTTGGCCCGTGAGCCCTGCCCGTTTACATTTGTGTGCGAACTAAGGGTCTTAGAAAGGACCCCTGGGAAGAGGACCCTTGAGGACCTCTGTGGGTAAGTCCCGTGCCTGATAGAGTCTAGTGCTAGAGCCTTCTGCTTGCCAGTTTGTTAAAACTTGGTTAAATCTTGAAAATAAGAATTTTGAGGCTGTAAACTAGCTTGAAACTGCTCTTGTTTGCTCCTGAGAGTATTTGAATATTCCAGCACACGAGTACAACACTGTTCTGTGTTTCTTTGATACTCTGTGATTCTGTGAATATGATTACCTATGTTGAGATCTTTATGTTTGATGGGAAGGGGGATTTTCCTTCTTGGGCTAGGCGTATGAAAGCTGTTTTATCTCATAATAAGGTGCATTATGCTTTAGTTAAAGATGTTTTGAGATGGCCTGAAAATCTTAGGACTAAAGTGGAAGAAATTAAAGAAGAAGCCTTGAATCTTTTGATTTTAAACATTTCTGATGCTGTGATTAAGCAATTAGATCGTTTTGAGGGTCCTTTGGAAATTTGGGATAAACTGCATGTCTTATATGCCTCTAAGGATCCTGCAAACCTATTTTGTGTAAAAGGTTCTATCTTTTCATACAAAATGGAGTCTGAAAAGTCTATTACTGAAAATCTGGATGAGTTTTTTAAGCTTACACAGCTATTAAAAGGTACTGAGCATGATATAGATGAAACTTCTATTGCTATGATTCTGCTGAACTCTGTGACTGAGGACTATTATGTGGTTAAAGATGCTCTGCAATATTCTGGTGCAGTCCCTAAGTTAGAGGTCATCATTTCTGGTCTAAAATCTAGGGAGTTATAATTGAAAAAGTCCAAACATGCCTCTACTATCTTATTTGCTTCTGATAAGGAAAAAACTGATTCTGTGCAACCTAGACAAGATTCTAGGCTTCCTGTTCAAAATCATAATAGAAACAATAGGAATTTCAATTCAAATTCAAACAGGAACTTTCAGAATTCTAGAAATTCAAATTCTAACAACTCTAGAGGTTCTCAAAATCATTTTTCAAACCAGAGATCAGGTTTTCAGAACTCTAATCAACCTAGATGCAATTTTTGCAATAAGGCTGGTCATGTTTTAAGTAACTGCTTTACTTATTACAAAGCTTTTAAGTTTCAACAGAGTTTGAATAATGTGAATGATGGTTCAAATGCATTATTTGTTACTGATTGTCAGAATCAAAATGAAGTTGGAAATTTCAGGACTGGTAATATAACTGGACAGATTGCTTCTAAATGTGTACATGGTCAAAACTACAATAACAATGTGAATTCTGCTATATGTTCTACTCAAAAATAGTGTGTTCATAATAATCATGTCTCTAATTCATGCATGAACAACAATGTGAGTAATTCTAATGCAGAAAATAATCACTGTAATCCCACAAATTTGGCTAGCTGTTCTAATGGCTTATTACAATTGGGTTATGTCTTTTATGCTGAAAATGATGAGGATATGCATGCTGAAACTGAATCTGTTGAAACAGAATATGATGCTTTAGATGATTTTATGTCTGAATGTTAGAAATTCAGTGAACTTGTACCTGATCAGAGTCTGAAATTGAATGCTCCTGATACTGTTTCATCAAAAACTGTTCCTGGTTTTCAAAACTTAAAAACTGCTCCTGGTTTTCAAATATCAGAATCTGTGCCGGTTTTTCAAAAATCAGAGTTGACTGAGATTGATGAATCTATTTTTGAAACTTGTTCCAATGTGGATTATGTCCTGAATGTAACTGATATACAGTCTTCTAAAGAATGGGTCTTAGATTCAGGATGCACTTATCACATGACACCACATCTAGACTGGTTTAGTTCCTTAGATAAAAGTGTGCATGGTTTGGCTATAATGGGAAATGATAACACTTGCAAAATTGAAGGAACATGATCTGTTTGTTTGAAACTTGAAAATGGTACTACAATTAAATTGACTAAGGTTAGGTACATTCCTTATTTAAAAAGGAACCTTATCTCACTTGGTGTGCTTAAAGAAAATGGTTGTCATTACTCTGCTATTAATGGTGTTCTTACTATTTACAAGCATGATTCTGTGGTTTTGACTGGTATTCGCAAGGATAGGCTATATTATTTGAATGGGAAGACATTATGTGCTGGTGCATTATCTGTTTCTGGTATTGATGAAACTAAGCTGTGGCATTTGCGTTTAGGGCATATGAGTGAAAAAAATCTGTCTATTTTGCATGCTAAGGGTCTGTTTGGTAAACAGAAACTAGGGAAGTTGGTTTTTTGTGAATCTTGCATTTATGGTAAACAACATAGGGTCAAATTCCCTAAAGGTGTGCATAGGTCTAAACACTGTTTAGAATATGTGCATTCTGACTTGTGGGGGCCTGTTTCAGAGGCCACACATGGCGGAGGGAAGTATTTTTGTCTCTGATTGATGATTTCAGTAGGAAGGTTTGGGTGTTTTTGTTGAAAACTAAAGATGAAACCTTTGAATGTTTTAAAAACTGGAAGACTTTGATAGAAAATCAGAAGGAAATCAAGATTAAATATTTAAGGACAGACAATGGTTTAGAATTTTGCAATCGTGTCTTTGATGATTTCTGTGCATTGCATGGCATAACTAGGCATCACACAGTTAGGTACACACCACAGCAGAATGACATTGCAGAAAGAATGAATAGAACACTTCTAGAAAAGGTTAGGTGCATGTTGTCCACTTCTGGTTTGTCAAAAAAAATTTGGGATGAAGCCCTTCATACTGCTGCTTTTCTGATAAATAGAACTCCTTCTAGAGTCATTGGTTTTAAAAATCCTGAGTCAGTTTGGTTTGATTCTGAAGTGAAGTTGGAAAATTTGAAAGTCTTTGGATGTGCTGCTTTTGTTCATAACAGTGTTGGTAAACTTGAACCTAGGTCTGTTAAATGTATCTTTCTGGGTTATCAAGAGAGTGTTAAGGGGTTTAGACTGTGGGATAAAAATGTGCCTGGAATGAAAGTGATTATAAGTAGAGATGTCATCTTTAATGAGACTGATTTTCCTTATTTGAATGCTGATATGAGTAAACATGAATCTGATTTTGCAATTGATACACCTAGGAGGATTTCTTTGGATAAACAGACAATGCCTAAAGTCACTGTTGAGGTGGAGCATCATCCTACACCTCAGATTGAGGTGGAGGATGGTGGGAATGGTTCTATCTCAGAACCTATTCCATTTCAGAATAATTCTGAAGTAGCTGAACAGCATGATGAACCTGAAACTGTTACTGATTCTGCTGATAACTTGCCTAAACCTGTAAATATGAATGATGATGTGCAAACTGAACAGTCTTTACAAACCTATGTGTTGGCTAGAGATAGGGAGAAAATGGTTAGAAAACCAAATTTGAGATATGCAAATTATGCTGAAATAATTGATTATGCTCTTACTGTTGGTCAGCAACTTTTATTTTATGAACCTAAAACTTTTCCTGAAGCTCTTGCATGTTCTGATGCTCTTAAGTGGAAATTAGCTATGGATGATGAAATTAAATCTTTGCATGAGAATAAAACCTGGATTTTAGTTCCTAAATCATCTGGTAGGAAGGTTATAGGGTGCAAATGTATTTTTAAAGTTAAAGAAGGTAACTCTGAATCTGATTCTGTGAGGTATAAAGCTAGACTTGTTGCTAAAGGCTATAATCAGAGGGAAAGGTTAGATTTTAATGAAATTTTTGCTCCTGTTGTTAAATTTTAAACCATTCGTATATTGCTTACTCTTGTAGCTTGGAATAATCTTGAGCATGATCAGCTTAATGTTAAAACTGCATTCTTGTATGGAGACCTTGATGAAGAAATTTATATGGATCAACCTTTTGGTTATGAAGATAGAGAAAGATCAGACCATGTATGCCTTATGAAAAAATCTTTATATGGGTTAAAACAGGCTTCCAGGCAGTGGTATAAAAGATTTGATTCATTTGTTACTAGTCTGGGATTTGTGAAAAGTCGGTATGATTCATATTTTTATTTTCTGTTCAGAGGTGATTAATATGTTTATTTGCTTCTATATGTGGATGATATGCTTCTAATAAGTAAATCTAGAGCTGAGATAGATACAATGAAGCTGCAATTAAAATCAGAATTTGAAATGAAGGATTTAGGGGAAGCCAAAAAGATTTTAGACATGGAAATTGATAGGAATAGGAAAAATGGTACTCTGAAATTACATCAGACAAGTTATATGAAAACGGTTTTGAAAAAGTTTGGTTTTGAAAATGTTAAGTCTATTTCTATGCCTTTAGCTCTACATTTCAAGTTAAGTAAGCTGCAATGTCCTAAAACTCCTTCAGAAACTTTGAAAATGGAAAGTATACCTTATTCTAATATCTTAGGTTCTCTAATGTTTGCTATGGTTAGTACAAGGCCTGATTTATCTTATGCTGTCTTTTTTCTTAGTAGATTAATGTCTAATCCTGGCTTGGAACATTAGGCTGCTTTGAAGTGGGTTTTGAGATACTTAAATGGAATTTGTGATCTTGGTCTTGTCTTTAGGAAAAAACTGTCAGAACTTGAACTTATTTAATTAGGCTGTTAACTTTGATTCTCGTAAATTTATAACTTGTTATCAGTTCTTTCTAGGTGGTAACTGCATAAGTTGGAAATCTCAGTTACAACATATTGCTGCACTATCTACTACTGAATCTGAATATATTACCTTGACTGATTGCTTTAAAGAGTGTTTATGGCTGCAGGGACTGCTTAGTGAATGTAAAATACTGTCTGATATAGGAATTGTTTTATGTGATAGCCAATCTGCAATTCATTTAAGTAAAAACCCTGTCTTTCATGAACGAACCAAGCATATAGATGTAAAATTGCATTTTATTCGAGATATGATTGCCGATAAAGCTGTTCTGCTAGAAAAAGTTGATACAAATTTAAATTCTGCAAACATGGGCACTAAGGTTGTGACACAGTTAAAATTTCAGTTCTATTTGGAACATATTGGTATGAGTAGAGGATGATTTTCTGATTACTGTCATTATCTTTCCTTTGGAGCTTTTATCTGCTTGGCTACTATTACTATTTTCAACTATACTGTCAGAAGCATGCTAACCTGGTTCCAAATTGTGATACAGTTTTTCATTCCTTATATCTCTGCATGTCATTTTAGAATTGTTGCATATTTTGGGACTGCTAGCAAATTATTTTGTAGATTCTATTTCAATTCCTATACCATCCGGGCATGAGCATGCTGTATTTAGGTTTATACCTGGTTCTGGTTCTTTGGTTGGTTGTGTGCACTGTCTGATTTCTGCAGGGAGTGATCTGTTGGGCTGAATCATAAGCCCAAAGTGGAGATTGTTGGGGATGACCTCATAATTCAGCCTGATCACTAAACCCAAATGAAGGCCTATGAGGGAGTGCTCCTATCCTTATATCTATTTCAATTATGTGTGAGTAAATTGCACTCACAATGCACTGTTATGTTTTGTGCACTTCACTCACATTCACAATCTCGAAGATAGCCGGATGATGTAAATATTTATTAGAGTCTAAACCTTCGGGTTCATGATGACTCAAATTTGAATTGTCAACCGGGTAACGCTAGGTGTAACCTGGAGATTGAAATTCTTATCTTCGGATTATACCTCAGTAGACCTCAGAAGCCTCGGATTACGGTTCATTAGTTGGATACTGGTTTTGGGCCTAGTTTTGTTCGGTGGGCCTTCTGTTTTTGTTCGGCCCATCTCCTATTACCCATTTGTCCCATTGATCCATTACTATTACTTATATTTTCTTTTGGGCCATACCTATTGTTTTTCCAGATTGGCCCATTCACCCCTTACTCTTACCTGTTCCAGGCCTGGTTGTCACGGCTCATCTCACCTTACTTATTTTGTATCGATATAGTCCGGTTTCATTGGCTCGTTTCCTTCTCCATTCTCCAAAGCTTCTGGACTCAAGTATATAAGCTACACTTAACCTTTTTCACTTCACTTTTTTTCACTCTCTGTTTGTATACTCTCTTGCGGCGCTATATTCTCTATGTGAAACCCTACTTCTCCGATCTTCTCGATCGATTTTTGCCACTCTATACGGATCTTTATCCGACTTTCTCTCTGGATCTGTGATCCTTGCTGCATTGTCTCTCTTTTGAACCGATTATATCCGGTTTTCGTTGTTGTTAACGAAGTGTTGACCGAAGCCAAATTGACGGCTCTTTCATTTTTTTGGTGTTCTACGTTTGAGATCTTGACTGCTACACGCTTCCACGCTCTTCTGAGACATGATTTGATATATGCATTACTCTTTGGTTTTGTATATTTCGTTTTTTGTCGAGTTCTAATGCTGTTTCTTTGCTGCATTTGTTAGATCTGGTCAGTGACGTTCCTACAATGTATATATATAACAAAAACTATAAAATGTCATTAACAAAAAAATAAATAAATAGATAATGTAAGAAGTCAAGCAGGGGAAGAATAAAGAGATGAAGAATAATTTAATTAGCTATAATATGATCTAAGCCACCAACTGCTGGATGTTTGATTTTAATTTAAACACCTAAAATCAAAATTGATTCCCACTATGCATATGCATCCCATATGGAATTTACATTTTTTTTTGGGGTTGCATCCTGTCGGGGAACATACATACACAAGGTGACAATATAAGTGTTTCTGCTTTCTTTTTTAACGTCTCAAGACTGAAACATGCATGTGCTAACAATGGTAATCTCGAGTGGAGAAATTTTCCTATGCCCACTGATTGCTTGCAGGATCGCGAGACAGACGATCTGGACCGTCTGATTTTAGGGACGGTCCAACATCACGTGATGCTTACAAAAAACCCTTCTTTCCGTAGGAATTGCAGCCCCGGTCTTCTTCTCGTCGATTTCATCCAATCGACTACATCAGCATCAGCCGCTTCTCTTCTTCCCGTCGATTTCACCCAATCGACTACATCAGCATTAAAACTCGTCTGAGTTTCGCAGAGAACTCGTGATATTTGTGACTGTTTCCAGGACGTGATTTTTGGATCTTGGCTGTATTGATATGGGGTGCGTCGAGAATCCGAGGAAGGAAAGTTCTTCGGAGAAGGAGAACAGTCCGAAAGAATCTCCTGCATCTTCTTCTAAACTTGGAAAGGTGAATTATGTCTTCAGTACTGGATGCCAGTTTTTTTTCTTGATTTAGGTTTCTGGATCTAACTTCTCATCCAGTTCTGGAATCTGACTCGACTCCCTGGTTTCTTGATTTGCGGTTTAGTATTTTTATTCCATGATTCAAGTCGCTTTGTACTTATTTGAGGAGTTGTCTGATAGGGAATTTGTTCTTGGTACATGGCTTTCTCGATCCTGAACCATCTGTGGCCTTTAGTAGCTCAGACGAGTTTCAATGCTTATGTAGGCAATTGGGTGAAATCGACGGGCTGCAATTCCTACGGAAAGAAGAAGGTTTTTTTAAGCATCACCTGATGTTTTAAAATCTGGACCGTTGATGGAAAATCAGACGATCCAGATCGTCTGTCTCGCAAATAAGGCCCTATCCTGCATAGGAAAATTTCTCATAAAGGGTGACCAAAGCTCAATTTAGATTTCTGATATCGGTGTGGGAATATCGATAAGTTACCAATGTTGATTTGAAATCTGTACGACATCAGCAATGCTGCAGAGCTATCTAACTTTGTAAGCAGCTCAAACTATAGTTTTCTTAGCTTGAACACTACAACTTTCGCAGCAGCTTCCTTTCTGCTCCATCAATGTCTCTGGCTCAGGAAATAGCCACAACTAAGCAGCTCTAACCATAGTTTTGCTTGAACACTACAACTTTCGCAACAGCTTCCTTTCTGCTCCATCAATGTCTCTGGCTCAGGAAATAGCCACAACATTTGTGCTGAATGACTTTATGAAGTTTGTGAAAAAGAATTAACAGAAGATTAAGGAAGCTGAGGATGAGTTGGCCAAGGTTACGAACAGATTGGAGGAGATGAAGTCCAATCTCATTCT
>JAOYMZ010073765.1:0-11971 GCA_025802335.1 Pinguicula primuliflora | reverse complement strand
GAACGAGTTTGCACCTAGGAGAGTGCAGGTATTCATCTGGAGAGTTTTGCAGAACAAAAATCCGACCATGGACAATCCGGAAGCAAGAGGAGTTCGGGTTAATGAATCAATTAAGAGATGTGTTTGGTGTGCAAGAGAAAAGAAAACTGCTGCACATTTATTTCTATGCTGCGACCTACCAAAAAAAAAACATGAGAGAAGGTGGCAGTTTGGTTACAAATTCCTCAGCTGACAGGTACTGATTTTCATAGCCATTTTTCTATTTCTTATTTTTTAATTCTATTATTTTTTTTTTGATCTAGTGGTCTACGCAGAAACAATGTTCCCATCCTGTTGATGGCTGAAGATATGATTGCGTACATTCTACTTTTCCCAGACCAGACCCCACCTAAGGACTAGATTTACTGCATATGTTTAATTTGATTTTTAGTTATTTCTGATTTAAATATTGGGAATTATGAAATACAAATATAAAGCATTCCATATTTAACTTCAAAGAAGAGGCTACTATTCTCCTATTAGCATGTAGCATTACCCACTGCAGCAAATCCGTACGTACATCATACACACGTTCTCCACACTATGAACAGCACTTGCGATCTCTACATTAACTAGATGATTAAACGGATCAGTCGAGTTAAAATATACAAGTCAATCTGTGAAGTCCGGTTACACAGTTCGCTATGGATGTATATCTAAATTGCCATATCCATGAAGCTATCATCCTCCAGCAAAGCATCCAGGTTAATGAGATCATCGTCAAAGTCACCATCTTGGTCATTCAAGATTTTCTCGTAAGCGGTCTGAAGGAGAATGAAGATGGGTAAGAGAATGATACCACAGAAAGTTGAGGACAACACGAAGTTTCTGAGTTTGATAGGTTTATTATGAGATAGTAGCAAGAATACCTTTGTATCCTGCATATCCGAGACGACATTCATCAACCGATGGTACTGAGCTCGTGCTTCCGGGTACCGAACCATTGATTGCACTCTAGCAACGGCCTTCTTCAGTCTCTCTTCAGATTGTTTCCTACCATCTTTCAGGTGATCATATTCGTCTTCGGCTTCTTTCCCTGTTGCGCTAGTGTTTGCCATGAGTGCTTCTCGCTTGAACCCACTCAATCCTCTTCGTTTTCGACGCCAACGCAGAATGACTTTGTCTAGAATTCCGACAGTCCAGATAATCTTTTTGTAGTTCTTTCTCACCTGGTGTCCTCTCACATGGGCCTTTAGAAAGCCAAATCAGTGTTTGAGCATTCGTTGTGAACTGAAGCAAATTGGAAGAACAGAGTACAGTTTTTGAAGCTGTAACGTATGGTACCTGAATTTTAATGATGCGCTGCCGAATAAGTAGATACTCTCTCCTGCCTTTCCAACTGCGGAATTTATTTTGTATCCGAACAGCAGCAGAATGAACAGGTTCATCATGTCCTGCCTTCTTGGCCTTTAGAGCTACAAGAGAGAGAGCGCGTTCGGCTGAGATTCCATGTTCAGTATCCCCATACTCCTTAATCTGCTTTCTCTGAAATGATTGTATTCTGTAGACTTGATGAATGCGGGCTGCAGCTTGAGTTGCATTCCGAACAGCAGCTAACGGGTCCTTCAATGACCCATGGGATGTATAACCATCACCAAATGGAGTTGCAGCAAACTGCTCAGGAACTGTACAAATTGCCTTATTTCTATTATCACTCTCCTTCGATTCCTTCAATTCAAGTGACGTCAGGTGAGAGCTCAAGGCAGATTCTGCAAGATAACCAGCAATGCCTTTGTGTCCATTACTGGCTGCGAGGTCAGCAGGAGTTCTTCCAGAAGGATACTCGGGAGTAGGGTCAGTGACGATTCCGGTAGCCGCACCAAGAGAGATGAGAAAGGCCACCGTACCCTCTCTAACATTGCAAGTGTCGTAAGACAGTAAAAGACCAGAAAAATCAGTCGCTGGATATAACTTGGCCTCAGTATAACAAGTTATGATTCAGGCAAGGAGCAAAGTGTGCCTGAATGATCATATAATCATTGTGAATAAGCAACAACTGGATAAATCATACCTTCCATAAAATGCTGCCCAGTGAAGCGCTGTCCATCCATTTACGTCCCGGAAATTGACGCTGACTCCGGCAGCTATGGTAGGTGGTATAGCCCAGTGATAACCTAAAGCAGCAGCAAAGTGCAGCACACCTTGGCCACCTTCATCTAATACACTGGCTCCTTTCCCATCTTCAGCAATCTTCTGGAGAAGCCAATGGTGCAGTTTTTCCTTCAAAAGCTTTTGTAGTAGCTGATCCTTTGCATTATCTGCCGCATATTCGTCTTGCTTAATGGGGTTCAACATTTGTTCCCATTCAGGGTCATCATTTAGTAATACGCTGATTTTGTTACATAGCTGTGAGGTTTCTACCGTGCTGTTCGGTATAGTGGTGAGCTGGGGGTCGGATCCCAGAGACAACAATTTCCCAAATCTCATATGGAGTAGAGATTCATCAGAAGCACTGTTTCCAAGATCGCCAAAAGCTATATCTCCAGCAGGACTAGGAAGGAATTCAAATTCTCGCACTTCACTGCATGCTAACCTATTGGAACATGTTACGTAAAATGGAACTCGTCCACTCTCATGCATAGGTGTATGGCATCGAAGAACGCCATCTGATATGATCTCAGCAGGAACTTCAATTTCACCAAACATGCAAGCCCATTTATGCTTAGTCACCTCCTCTGGACTCCTTAAGAATCGCCCCATAATGAGCACCTGTCATGAGAGAAATCAAACGTTCATCATTATCTGCTTGCTCTGATAAGATCAGTACACATTTCATAATTTTAGTGAGAGCTAAAATCACGTACCTTAATTTCAGAACCAGAAAACGAACAATTTGGCGAAAAGTCAATAATGCTGAATAACTGGTCTTGTGACAGAGACGGGCTAAGCATATAGTTGTCCAAGGGTACTTGATTAGAGGTATTAGAACCATCTCCAACTTCATTTCCAACAGTCTCCCAGTACATTGCAGAGCCAGGCATCATGGTTGGCCCTTTAACATCACCCAGTTCTTTGCTCACCCAACGGTCGAAACTGTCAATCTTTTTAAGACCACCTCGCATAACCTCCAATAGAGGTTGTCTTATGGCTGGATGATTGTTTTTATCCTCTACGGTCTCGTTACCTTCAGATCCTGATTGAATAGGGCTTCCTTTAGCAACTAGATCTGCCGGAAAATCTACAAAACCTTGATGCAAACTTTGTTCAGTCGTATATGTATTGCTGAAACCCAAAGAGTGGTCAAATTCTTCTTGATGCACATCATTCTGCCGGGTTGTAAGATCATGAAAGAGAGGCTGTGCCAAAGATGCATAATAGGTATTCTGCAAAAAATTCAGGTCACTATCAGATTTTTTATTCTTGGGCCATTTTAATAGGTGTAAAGCATCAGGTTCAGCCGCCTGAGAAAAGTTCAAAATCAGGGAGCTTGCCTTCGTGATACTAACAAAAAAATCTATGCTCATTAGATGATCTACAATATTTTGTTCCGGAGACATAGTCAATGATAAGAATAATAATTGTTATAGAAGTATTGGTGTCCTGATAGCATGAACAATACCTTCCACTCTTCAAAGGCATCTGCTTGACGTCCAAAACCATGGTTTTCTTGGAACCTGTCAGTAAGATCTGGGTCCAGAATATCATTTTTGTGTCCAGTGATCATGCCCATTGCACTTGATTGGGATGAAGGAAGTGACGTCCAGATATTGGCAGATTGATAACCACCGAATTGACCACTTTCAGCAATGTTTTGCCAACCTGGCAACTCAGGATCATGGTGAAGCTCAGATACCAAGCCATTATCTATAGGATTTTTATTTCTTTCTCCATGCGTAAGCAATCCAAAATTCATAACAGGAGGAGGTGACAATTTTCCTCCATAGTTGTTACCTAACAATGCAATATAATGTTACTGACTGAAGAAGATACAATAGGGAAGTGTAATAGAAATATCTATTTTGGAAGAAAGGACGTTATAGTAAATGAAACCATTATCTATGCGCAATCAGTAGAAGTCAGTGGTAGTTTGAAGTCGATTAAGCTTTTTTTGGTGTATATGTTCAGTTGCTCACACTAAATTTTAAGTACTTTATTACATTTTTCAGAGAACTGTTCACACAAAATTCAAATGGACCAGTCCTACTCCTACATGAAAATTTAAACGTAAAAATAAAATCTTTTATGAGTCCTGAGTCCAGACTGGTTGAAGCATCCAAATTACTGACCAGATATATACCAGTAAATTAGTATTCTATTGATATACCAATTTAAAGGCAGAGTAGGATTTAGAGATATTACTTGATACAGGAGCTGAATGATAAGGGACAGAACCAACACCAACCAGCATTTCTGACGACCGTGAGTCAAGATTAGACTGAACCCCGGGACTTGCTTGGTTCCTATATGCTGCAATTAAAATTAATCCAACCATGATTTTAAAGAACGAAAGATTATGTAATGTAGGCTTCATCTTCGGTAGAATGAAAAGGCAAATAATATGCTTCAAGCATCATAGCAGAATAATTATTGAAGGAATAAGATGTCCCAAAGCAAATACCCGATTCAGCATCTTCATGCTCTGAAGCCTGAGTACTATTAAAACTAGTTGTATCAGTGACCTGTGACACGCCTTGGTGATCATACTGTTGAAATTTAGATCCTGATGAACTGACTGCCTCATAGTTAGCTACATCTTCAGTTTGACGATTATTGGGAACACTATTCGATTCCCTACTGCGATTTAAATTTGCCCTCGTGCCCTGTAAACAGACACAAATCAGAGATTTCTACGGGGATAACAACTGCTAGTCGTTTTAAGGAGATCAATTACTGAGCTCCAATAATCAGAAACCGGCCAAGGATCAAAACTCGACACAAAGTTCACCAATAATCGTGATAGAAGGCGAACTTGAGGTAGTCAACAAAACTGATTCAGATTTCCAGTTTCTGTGAAGTGTCGATAAGTCGACACTTCAGAGATGCCCCCATTCAAGGACGTAATCGTGCAAGAATTAATCTTTTCTAAGGTTTGAAAAAATACATAGTATTACAGTGGAATTAATTAACATTACACAACGATGGATCATTACCTTAACTTCCCGATAGTGGACAAGAACAATGTGGGAGAGTTCCCTGAAGAAGAAGGCAACCATAAGAAGCTGTTGAATGAGGGGGCAGCGGGCAGGGGTTGATGAAGTAATCAGACAATAAAAAGAAGTTCAAAGTATGATCTCACCCCATAGCACGAAATTGAAAGAAAAGGAAGTTTAGATGTTATAAGTACACATAAAACGATAGTCACAACAAACGAATGATCAAATGTTATAGTCTAGGATGTTGTACTATAAGCAAATAGAATAATCTTCCAAACAAAGCAACGAGAAACAATTCCATGCATATAGCAGTGTAATATTCAGACCGCTGCAGATAATCTTTCAATTTGCCATATTCAAAACTAGCTTTAGACCTAAACGTATCCTGAATAGAAGAGACTTAGCTATTCTATAAATGGTTTATTACAGACCATTAAGAACTGGAAGCTTTTAAGTTACAGACTTACAGCCTACAGGTATTGACCAATATGAGTATTGAGTTTATCTCCCTAGAATAGCAATACAAACTTCCTAAACTGTATAGGATGTTCCCATCCTGAACAAACCACCAAAATGTAAAAGCTTCCATAATTGGAAAATGGAGATGCTACATCAAGATGCATGCACTTGGGGCAGAAATAAACTAATGAACCATTCTGTCTTACTCTTCAAGCATCCAGTAGCTACGCCGTTGAAAATTCTCATTGTCTTCTCCGTGAGCATAATAGCAATGCAGTACATCGACACTACCAGCCTGCAAATTATTACTTTGGAATCATCATTCGAACTCCTCATTAAAAACCTCTTCCTAGATAGATCTGATCTAATTCATCAAGTTAACAAATGAGAGTGACTACCTTGAGCCTCTCATGAGCCTCCTTCACTGTCTTTCCATCTTTCTTCTTTCTCCAGTTATGGCCATCTTTCCGGAAGTAGCGCAGAACCTTACGGTCAAAAAGGAAGAGAGAACCACCTGAAGAGGACGTTCAGCTACATAACTGTTAACTAAACCAAAACCAAAAGGATAGAAATAGCACATAATGGCCAGTTAATATTTTCCTCTCTCTTTTTGTAATCTGGGCGTACCGATATTAAGAAATACATGTAAAGGATCACCCAAGCTGATCAAAAGCATTTTCCACCATGAGCAGGTAGCCTCTATTTTTTGAGTAGAGACAGACATAAAACATTAAAAAGTGATTCTGAAGAGTGCATTTTTACATGCAAATCTTGTCGGGTCCCCCCTAAAATTTATTAACCCCCTAAACAAACCACCCCACCCCACCCGATAATTTCTGGCTCTGCCGGGGAAAAATCATAATGTAGGATTGGTTGTTAGATGTAAAAAAAAACAGATTACCATTTTATTTTTTATTACAAACTTTAATTCAACACCAAATCAGCTCCGAAATTATTTGCTTGCTAATTCCAGCAAGAAAAAATAAGATGAATAAGGCACAAGATAATCGTACTTGGTGGTCTATCAGGTGGTTCTGCAGCAATGCGGAATTTTTTGTAGTTCTGAAGAATTTCACAAATTTCGGTTGGGCGCAGCCACCTATGCTGTGCTTCCGAAAGTATCTGTGTGATATCTGTGCAGGAAATAGAAACTCGCTGACCAGTTTTGAAATAAGCACCTCCAACTCCAACAGACAATAAGAAACAGATACAAGAAAATTAAGATTCATATCAGAAAGAGAGAGATACTAACAATGTCTTATTTCAAAGTACAAAACTAACTTCAATGCCACTTCCTTTCGCTAGGTGCGTGGACAAAGGCAAGAATGATGTATGAAACAGGTTTACGAGTTCCAAAACAATGACTCTTCATGAAAATCTACTCAACTGTATCCCCTTTACTGAAATACCTATTGCATCTAACTCATTTCCTCACTATCCATTTTTCTCTACTCCCCAATGTCTTAAATGAAACAGATAAACATTCAAGAAAATTCTTAGATAAATTGATCTGACTGGAGGTGTGTTTAGTCCATACCCCACTAACCTTCCATTAGTGCACCTGATCCGTAGCATGAATTTCAAGAATTTAACGTAGATATAAATATCATTGACAATTTCTTCGGCGCTAATTTTTACAGGAATCGCGAAGACCAAAAGAAAAGTAAGAGAAACTTAAATGTTACAAAAAAGAAGAATGTAAATTCAAACACGCACATAAAGACAGAAGATAAGGAATGGAAAAGTCACCTAATTGAGCATCCAATGAGTAGCGCCTCGTCTCCGCCATCATATCACCAAGAAAAAACTGATTTCAGAGAACTCGCTGTGCTGCACCGCATACAAATATTTGCGAGGAACAGCTATTCTTCTTGTTGTTCAGATGAAAATTGAAACCGAGACAAGTTACTGCACAGAATTCAGTGACAAACAAAATCGAAATCAAGAAGAGACGCTACTGATGTTAGATTCGGTATACTGCAACAAACCTAAACAGAACAAAAGGAATGGAAAAGCGTTTCGATAATGACCGAATTGTGTAGTAGCTAAAAAGTGAATACAGAAAGTAAGGCTCGTATTGGGCTGAGGGAAGGAAAGAACTGGGAAAGTATGGACTGAGGAGAAAGAGCCGCCGAAGTGGAAGTGGGCGACAGTTATCGATTTCAAGACTGCGACACGCTTTTACCAAAACCGCCTTTTTAATATATGCACTTTGTAATGTAAATTTATCTCTCTACCATGCTGCATGCTGGGAGGATGGATGGGTTGGGGTAGGTCAGAGCTGTCCTAGACTCGCCTGGTGATCTCTTACAATTGTCCGAGACCCGGACTCATCCTATTACGGGATGGGGCGGGTCGACCCATCGCTGACTCGTACAAAACGGGATAAAAAATGCATATTGACATTAATGATGAGCCAAGGCGTGTCACAAGTCACTAATGATGTAGATTTCCAATAAAGCAGGTAGATTCACAAATTACATCGGCTCTCGGAAGCCCAGTGTTCGCTAATGATGTAGATTATTCGTACTTAGTGGGTGTTTGCAAGTTCCACAGAAATGGAGGTTTTGACTTTTGGCGGTATAAAAGTCAGTTTTTAGTGTTTGCATTTTTTTGCTTTTGCATTTTGCCTTTTGGCTTTTGTGGTGGAGAAGTAAAAAAAAAGCCTAAAAGTCAGAAGCATCTCTGGATGTGCTTTTCGCAGTGACATTTTTGTAAATACATAAAATCTTAAATTTAAGACAATTTTAACTTCTTAACCAATTCAATATTCACAAACTAACTGATATTTTGGTCATTTGTTAAATTTATGTGACAAAAGTATCTTTGAAATTAATAATATGCAAACACGGGGCAGGTTATATGGACATATAAATTTACATCTAAATTTACACTCATTTTTAGTTTCGGCCACTAGGATCGCTCGTTGACGGAATTGGGCACATCGTTAGAAAGCTTACACATAGGAGATCATATGTTCAAGTTTTGGTCCGGTCCCGACGACTTTGCCGTCGGAATTTTCTAAAACCCTATTTAGGACTATTTAACCCAAGGGGATTTATAACCCTCTGTTAAACGGTGATAACGTCGTCGGAACCGGACCAAAACTTGAACACATGATCTCATATGTATAAGCTTTCTAACGATGTGCCCAATTCCGTCAACGGGCAACGAAATCCTATAGATGTAAATTTATAGGTAAGTTGAACCTGTCCCATGTAAACACTGTATTTTGACTTTTGTTGTAGACAAGCATATTTTGCAAACACTTTTCAACTTTTTAATGCAAGTTCCTTTTTCCATAATAACTTCTACAAAGCTACTTTTACATAGCATAAGAACTTGCAAACACCCCCTTAATCACACCGGCGTTCCAGAGAGCGGTACAGATTGATACCGCTTTCCAGAAGGCCGGTGCTCGACAATGATATTTGGAAGAACAGTGAGTGCTAAATAATAAAAAGACAGTAACCAATGTGGTAGAAAGATAAATTTGTCCACTTTGTAAGGAAAAAAATAATTCAAAGTCTAACTGCACAAATTTTAACCTCACCAACATTCACTGTTGGGCAGACCCCTTATGCCTTGAAAACTAATCTTGGCTGTCAGTATAAAATATCATGGCCAAGATTATATCATTTAAAAAATTTGTTAGTGGGTCAGAATTTTCGGCTTATAACCTGCGGATATAATCCTCTTTCACAGTCTTGTAGAATTTTTCATAAAGAAATTCTGCCTTCTTTACGATCACTTTATCCTCCCCGGAGCACAACCTCATAAAGAAATCAGAGGATCAAAAGGCAAAGCAGCAAGATCTAAACGACGAGACTTGTCCTGGAAACAATTTTGAAAAGAAGGCAAAATATGCCAAAACGTTGGATGAATTTTGTCTTTTGCAAAATTCTGGAAAACTGCAATTCTAGGGCTGAAATTTGGTTATAATCAACAGGTTGGAGTTTCAGACCGCGGGTTATAACCCATATATTTCCTAAGGGAATATATTTGGGATTGTACGTCTGGTACCAGAAAAAACTCCATTAACTGATGGTTTTTGCCTAACTCGTTTATTTGATAAGGTAAGTAACTCCACCGAGGTTGCTAATAGCCTGCAAAATATGATAGTAACGTAAGTTATATTTTGCAAGTTGTTGCCTAACCGGTGCATAAGTTTTCTTTGGATTTAGGAGTTGAATATTGTATTTTGAGGTCAATTCCGAAAACATACGATGGTACTAGCATGCATTATACTCATTGTGGAATATTGCCTATTTTATCATTGTGAATATATAAATTTCTCTTTTTCCATGTAGAAGTTTAGCTACAACTTCATTGACTCCATTGTATCATCATCATTGCAACTAAGGTTATCTTCGGATTCCACTGTCTTTGAACCCTTAACTTCTCCTATATCCCATATCACGTGCAAACACTCTTGTGACTCTATCCCTTCTGAATATCTCATACCAATCTCCATAATGGGGGAAGGGTTTACCATGCACCAACTTGTCTGTATTAGTTTAGACTACACATATTAACCATGAGTTAGTATACTCATGAATAAACATCAATCACAAATTGTAGGTTAGAATGGTGAACATACCCGAGCTCTGTTGTCCCAGTTATATCTGTATTCGACAACAACTTGATGCGTTGTGGGTTCAACGAATACTCGCTTATGCTCATGAAATCCGAGATTAAATCGTACATTTTCTTCCACACGTGCATTTTGGAGTTCACGCGGGATACAACTCGAATTGTGTTGCCTGAAATTTTCATAGCTTTCCTTTCAGCACAAATGACCAACAACCTGGTTTGAAACCTCCTTGGCAGCGCATCTCCTACTGCACCAATTCATTTGTTGTCTCGATTAAAGCTTGCTCTTTGTAATTTAACTATACTCGTTTCCGTTTCCTAGGCTTCCCATAACTGCATCACTCCTCGCTACCATTATCCTTCTTTCCTTTTGGTGGTTTGGTTAGGCTTTCCCCTTGGTGTTCCTTGTCTGACTCAACCTCATTCACCACATACTGAGACCTAATATCTAATGGGTATGTCTAACCTCCGTTATTCATTTTAGAGTGCCTCCCCAATATAGATGAACTCGCAACCCCTACATATCACTGGGACTCGTGTAAACCTGTAGCTGCATAATTCCCACATTCATAATCAAGCACCTAAACCAACTATGTATAAAGATGTTCAGCTATGAATAAACATGCTCAAAAAAACATGCTAAAAAACAATAAATTTCATCGTTAGAAAGTCGAGATATGTTCAAAGGACTATTCTCTCCGACATCACTAGCCCAAGCTTTTATTGCCTTAGATTTCCATGTGTTAACTCTCGTTATTTTGTTTCCCCACGCTTTGCAAGTAAATGGTCTTATCAACATCCTAAACACCATAAAAATAAGAAATCCATGAAAAAACTACAAACCATAGATTACCCATCTATCATAAAACGGAACACCGGAACATTAGGAAACAACGTACAAATTATGAATCTAAACATCTAGCATGAAATCCATAACTCTGAACACATTGTTCATGAATGCAGAAATCAATTAATGGCCAAACACAATTAATGGCCGTACACAATTACTGGACGATATGAGAAAATAATCAAGAATCCATGAACCCAAAGTCTGTTATAACATAAATAACTTAGATCTAC
Source organism: Pinguicula primuliflora (assembly GCA_025802335.1). Lineage (NCBI taxonomy): Eukaryota > Viridiplantae > Streptophyta > Magnoliopsida > Lamiales > Lentibulariaceae > Pinguicula > Pinguicula primuliflora. Next base: position 707 of record JAOYMZ010073765.1, on the reverse strand, counting down.
TGAAGAACATACTTTAGAATTTGTGGAAATGGTGGATGTGTGATTCACGAATCCTAGGATTCGTAGGAGAAAAATTAAGAATCGAATAGTTAGTATTGATTTGGGATTTTTTCCTCGCATCGATTTCTCTCTCTCTCTCTCTCACACACACATATATATATATATGGGTCCCCTTCATATGCATATCAATGCACAATTTTTATGTGACACCATCCGATTTCGAAATTAGTCGCATTATTGGAAAGCTTATACATAGGAGATGAAAACTTCATGCTCCGGCAAGGTCCCAGCGACTTCGTCGATTGGAATTTCTAAAACCTTATTAAGGACTACTTAACCCAAGGAGAAAGAGATTTAGAAATGCTCGATGATAAAGTTGTTGGAATCGTGTTAGAACATATGGATTTTCATCTCTTATATATAAGCTTTCCAATTGTGCGACCAATTTCGAAAACGGATGGTGTCACACCAAAATTGTGTATGAATATGCATATAAAGAATTGTGCATATGAAGATTTTTCTATATATATATATATATATATATATATGTTACTTTAATAAGGTGCATGATCCGGTGACAGGATTTTAAACATGATTTTTAATTCTGGCCACTAGGATTGCCCGTTGACGGAATTGGGCACATAGTTAGAAAGCTTATACATAGAATTGAATATGTTCAAGTTTTGGTGATATTCCGACGACGTTAT
>JAOYMZ010073754.1:0-11971 GCA_025802335.1 Pinguicula primuliflora | reverse complement strand
CACTAATTGTAGGGATTTACTTAGCATGAGGTGTATGAAGTTGTAACTATATATATATATATATATATATATATGTACAAATCAAGGAATAAAACACAAGAGAAAATTTTCTCCAACTCTTTTCTTCGTTCAATACTTTCATCATCACCTCGACATTTCCTCCCCACACATCCTGGACTCATCCAGCTTTCCAACACCATATCAGAACTACGACACACACCATCTTCACCCCGTACAGGTACGCACCCTGTGGTCCATGAACCCACACCACGAATAACATCACATAACACCATTGCAGGGGGATCAACCCACCCCTACCATCAGACCATGTGAGCATTCAAGCCCCAGAACGAAATATTGACCTTCACAGGGCACAAATAACACATCAAGACACGTACGTGGCAGTAGCTCCTAACAGGTATGTACTCCACACATTTCGACAGAGCAGTGATACGTGGACTACGAGAAACTGAAATATTAAACTGAATGCATGCGAAAGGTCTGGAAAACCGAGTGAAAACTTAGCACAGCAACACTTTGGTAGGGATACGTTAGTCATTTCATGAGTTTTCGGTCGGAGTTCGTCTGAATTTCGGGTCATACAGCATTTCTCATTTCGAAATGCAGCAATAATTTAGCACTGAACTCACACATGAGTCACACATGAGTCATTCCAATTTCCAACATGGAACACTACTTCGCAATTCGGACAACCCAAGTTCGCAATCTCCTGTTCCTCTACCCAACTTCCCCAACCCCATGCTAAAGAACCAGACGACCTACCTCTGGAGATTACTCCTACTTGATCACGAATTTCGCCGCTCAATGCCCTTGCTTCATTCCCTTTTCTCCGCCGGTAATCGATCGCGCTCTCATTAAGGAGGATTTCTGCTTGTATATTTTAACTTGCGCTGTGGGATCAAACATGGCCCATTCCCACTTTCCTATGGTCCGGGTAAAGCCCATTTCGATTTAAATTAAAGTACGTCTAATATGTATTTATATATGCCATAAGTGGATTTTTGCATACCTTATAACTACACTTCCATTAGTGCCTACGTTGTCTACCTCGGTGGTTGTCTCATCTCCTCTTGTTCCCCAAAGCAACATATAGCTGCTCGCTCCTCTACCGAGCCTGAGCATCTATCTGTTGCCACAACAGCCTCTCAACTTCGATAGTTGTGTTCTCTATTGCATGAATTTTTTGTATCTCCGCATGTGCCAGTTATCTACGGCGACAATGTTAGGGCAACCAACTTGTGTTCGCACTCGATGTTTCATTTCGAATGCAACACGTTACTTGGGATTTTTATCACATTCGCAAGCCGCTCGATGATGACCTCACTTCTTTTTTCTTCGTGACAAGATAGGATTAGTAGTAGTTGTTGAGGAAAGGATTTGATTTGACCAAATCCTTTCCATATTATGTGATCCCTAATTTCTAGGGATCACATTCCCTTAATGGTAGGGACTTTAGTTGAGGAGAAGATTATGTAAATAACTCTATAAAACCGTGTATCAAAAGAGAAGAAAAACACACAAAAAAACACAAAGAAAAATAGGAAGAGCTCTTCCCGTAGAGTAGGCAATTCGCCGAACCACATAAATATTCATGTTCTTTACAATTTCGCTTAAAATGGTATCAGAGCAGGTTTCTACCTTTTTTTGTCATCTACCTAGGGTTATCCATCTTTTTTCCGGCGAACGACGCACCATGGGAGATAAAATCCTGGCACTAACCAATCAAGGTGGTGATTTAACCACACAGTTCGAGCAATTCCAATTGTTCATGAAGCATAAATCAAAAGATGCTTCCTCATCATCCTCTGTGACAGAGTCAGAGGATCAGCAGAATCAATCTGCGGTGATCGAATTTAAACTGGACGATCACAACTATATTTTTTGGGCTAGACTCATGGAGGTATACATCGTGGGGCGCAGCCGTATTCAATACATAATTGGGGAGGTGAAAGCCATAGAGATCCATAGGATTCATAGGTTTTTGGCTGGATCACGAGATCTGTAGAGAAGAAGTTGGTGCAGAAGTATGCACATTATCCAAATGCATATGAGGACGTTTATAGTAGGGGAGGACAGTCTCCAAATCTACAATCTAATTACAAGGGCCGATAGGCTAAAGCAAGGAACAACGACAATTGAGGACTTTTACGGGGAATGTTAACCTCTTTGGTTAGAAATTGATCGGAGGCGACCCAATCCAATGGAAACTGTCAAAGACATTGAAAGATTCAATCAAATTCAAGATGTACACCGACTATTCGGATTTTTCGCAGGGCTAATGACACTTACAAGCCAATTATCTGATATTTACTAAAACTCAGTCTTTTACCCTCGGTTGAGGTCGCATACGCGACAGTTCGACGAGAAGTCACCCAAAAACTCATCATGAGTTCCACGGTGGCTTCTGACTTGCCCAACCCATCATCGGACGACGGAGCAGGACTTGCAATTCGGGACAATCAGGGATGCAACGTTCGACAAAGAGCCGGAAACACACAATTCTGGCCCCAATGGTCAAGCGAACATCGATCAGAAGGCCGTGTGACGGCGAATTCATCATTTTGGGGAAAAGGAGTCCACTGCGAATATTGCAATATACCTGGACATACAAAGGCTGAATGCTACAAGTATAACGGTTACCTGAAGAAAGGACGAGGAGCGGCCACAGTTGTCGATGGAAATTCACCAGACACAGCCACCATCATCAGAGATGTCTCCATCGCGAACCTAAGGTTCGGAGGCGACAAGAAGACGGGCGATCTTACGATCTGAGGTGAAGAGATGAATAACCCAACTTGCATGTCTCCAGGTAATAAAAAGTGTGAGGTTGCACAATTACATAATAATCCTTGCCATTTATCAGATGCAAGGTTTTTTCCTGAAGGCGCCTTTGGTAATTTTACTGACAATTTTATTCTGAATGATGATTTGAGTGATGGGCCGAACTGGGCCAGGCCGGAAGCTGCAGGTTTTAATTCTGAATTAATTTATGATGCTAAAGATGTTTTGGGGCCGAACTGGGTCGAGTTTCACTGGGCCAAAAGCAGCAGATTGTGGAAATAAAAATCCAGAAAACGGACAGGGTCTGTAAATCTGGGCCAAAAAATCTACGGGGTTCGTGAATGTTTCTAAACAGCCCGATAATGGAAAGAATGGGCAATGGATCATCGATTGTGGAGCCACCGACACAATCACGTAGGATTTATCAGATATTGTGACTATGCAGGATTCAAATAAGAATGTAGTACAAACGGCCAACAGAGAATTTTCCCCCGTAAAAGGGGCGGGTATTATCAATATTTCTTCCTCTATCCGTTTGTCTAATTGTCTATTAGTCATGTATCGAAGGAGCTGAATTGTAATGTGATGATGTACCCTTCTTTTTATGTCTTATAGGATATCTGTTCAAGGAGGATACTTAGGTGTGACACTGAAATGAATGGCTTGTACAATGTTGACGAAATGGAGTCGATGCCGGGAAGGATCCTCTTAACTCATGGATCTACCCAATCTCAAAGTTGGTTGTGGCACCGATGCCTTGGCCATCCGCCTCACAAATATCTTCGTCAGTTATTCCCTCAAGCCTCTAGTACCCCCTTAAATTGTGAAACTTCCATTTTAGCTAAAAGTCATAGACATTCCTTTCCGGTTTCGAACACTCGTGTGCTTGATATTTTTGTGTTGATACATTCTGATGTTTGGGACCCTGCTCCTTAGGTTTGGGGGCAAATATTTCACTATTTCGCGTTATTTATTGATGATCGTTCTAGAGAGACATGGATTTACTTTCTTCGTCATAAATCTGAAGTATTTGAGAAATTTTCCACATTTTATCATATGGTTTTTACTTAGTTCAAAACCAAAATCCAGATTCTTCGTTCCGATAATGGGGGGGAGTTTGTAAACCACAAAATGCACGATTTTTGCTCTTAAACTGGGATGGCCAACCAAACCACTTGCTCTTATTCCCCTCAACAGAATGGCGTCGCAGAAAGGAAAAATAGGTTCCTTCTTGAGATTACTAGAGCACTTATGTTTGAATCAAAAGTTCCATAATACTTTTGACCAGAAGCAGCTTCTACTACCACTTATCTAGCCAATCGACTCCCCACTCATATCCTACAATTCAGGACAACTATCCAGGTTCTATCTGAACTCTCAAAAGTCTCACCTCCCTTGACTCTTACTCCCAGGATATTTGGGTGCTTTGTATATGTTCACGTCCCGAAGGTAAACCGATCAAAATTCGACCTTTGTGCTGAAAAATATGTTTTGGTGGGGTATGGAACCTCGCAAAAGGGGTATCATTGTTATAATCCCCTTACTCGGCGACTTTTCATTACCATGGATTGTGATTTCGTGGAAACTGAATACTTCTATCATACACCTACCCAATCCAGCCGTCAGGGGGAGAGACCTGAAGAGGACTTACTGGATTGGTTGAGTCCTTCCATCAGCGAGGTGTTTCCACACTCTTCGGGTGTACCTCACGTACCCTTGTCATCCACTTCATTCCAACTCCCACCTATATCACCACGTGTGCCTTCCGCACAAGAGCTACCTAAACCACATGACACGAGTATACCGCCAGCTTCGGCCTACGACGGCAACATAGTACAGTCAAACCTAGCAGGGCAACCTCAAGGGTCATCTTCGACGGATGTTCAGGTAAGTACACTATCCCCCGATCCAGTCTCTTTGGATACTAGGCCTTCTGACCATGATGCAGGATCTTCTTTGGATATTATGCCTTCTGACCATGATGCAGGATCCCTGATGATCCCTATTCGAGTCCTACCTGACCATTCTACTCGAAGAATTTCCCGAAGGTGATTTACTCCGGAACATGACTCCAAAACAAAAAGATATCCAATTGCTGATACCATCAGGGGGAGTATGTCTGCATCTGCCCGAGCATTCTATGCTGTAGTGTATGGTGAGGATATTCCTCGCAATGTAAAGGAAGCCTTAGAGCTCCCAGAATGGAAACATGCTATGGAAGTTGAGATGAGTGCCCTAGAGAAGAATGAAACCTGGGAGAAATGTGACCTGCCTTCCGGAAAGAAACTTGTTGGTTGCAGATGGGTGTATACTATTAAATGCAAGACTGATGGCTCTGTTGAAAGGTTCAAAGCGAGGCTGGTGGCAAAAGGATATACTCAGACGTATGGTATAGACTATTAAGAGACATTTTCTCCATTGGCCAAACTTGATACAGTTCGGGTCTTGTTCTCGTTGGCCACAAATCTAAATTGGCATCTTCACCAGTTTAATGTGAAGAATGCTTTCCTCCACGACGACTTATCTGAGGAGGTATATATGTCTCCTCCACCTGTTTTTTCTACTGAGTTTCGTTCTCATGAGGTATGCAGATTATGCAAGGCGTTATATGGTTTGAAGCAGTCACCTAAAGCTTGGTTCGGGAGGTTCACGATCTTTATGAAGAAGTGTGGGTACATCTAGAGCAATTCCGATCACACCTTATTTCTGAAGCGCCAGGATCAGGGCATCACCTGCCTTATTATTTATGTTGATGATATGATTATCACAGGAGATGACACCGATAAGATATGAGAGTTGAGGAAAAGCTTGTTCCAAGAGTTTGAGATGAAGAACTTAGGGATGTTGAAGTATTTCCTTGGTATAGAGGTGTTGAGATCTAATGAGGGTATTTATATATCTCAAAGGAAGCATGTTCTGGATCTTTAAGCTGAGACAAGGTTGTTGGATTGCAAACTAGTTGACACATCCATGGCACTCAACCATGGACTAAAGATGGTGGAGAAAGCTGAACTAGCTGATAAGAGTAGATACCAGCACTTGGTAGGACAATTGATCTATTTGGCACACACACAGCCTGATATCGCATATGCGGTAGGAGTGGTGGCCAATTTATGCATAGTCCTCAGAAGGACCATATGGAGGCGACTTTCAGAATCTTACGATATTTGAAGGGGTCATCAGATACTGGAGTTATGTACTCTAAACATGGACATTTGGAAATTGAAGCCTATACTGATACTGATTGGGCAGGAAGCCCTGTGGACAAGCGTTCTACTTCGGGGTACTTCACTCTTGTTGGAGGAAACCTTATTACTTGGAGGAGTAAGAAGCAGAAGGTGGTGGCACGATCTAGTGCTGAGGCAGAGTTTCGAAGCATAGCCAGAGGAGTAATAGAGGTTCTGTGGCTTGTAAAATTGATGATTGAGCATGGATTTCCACCCAAGCACACATGTCCCTTGAGGTGTGATAACAGGGCGCATATCCTCATATCGGAGAACCCAGTTCAACATGATCGAATGAAGCACATCGAGATTGATCGACATTTCATTAAAGAGAAGATTGAGGAGAAGAATTTGACGCTCCCATTTGTGAGATCAGAGGACCAGCTAGCAGATATCTTGATGAAGGCGGTCAATGGACGATCATTCCAAGAAGTATTGTCCACGTTAGGTGTCAGATATCCACCACTTAACTTGATGGGGAGTGTTGAGGAAAGGATTTGATTTGAGCAAATCCTTTCCATATTATGTGATCCCTAATTTCAAGGGATCACATTCCCTTAATGGTAGGGACTTTAGTTGAGGAGAAGATTGTGTAAATACCTCTATAAAACCGTGTATTAAAGGAGAAGAAAAACACAAAAAAAAAAACACAAAGAAAAACTGGAAGAGTTCTTCGCATGGAGTAGGCAATTTGTTGAACCAAGTAAATATTCATGTTCTTTACAATTCCACTTAATAGTAGTACCTCATCCATCTGGTGGTGCGTCTAGAATCATTATGGACTGGGGTGTCGATCGGTATTCGTATCCTGTCTGTATACCGATACCGGCCTGGTCGGTAACCATAGCATAAGGTTACCGACCCTCTACCGGTAACAGTACCGGTAGAGAAAACTACATACTAACAAAAGTTGGTCGATAGTCGGTAAAACCAATGGTAACTGTCGGTTTTACCGACATTTTTTAAAACCCACAGATTGTAATTTTTAGGCATTCAGGTCGCAATTTGTTCGAAACCCTACTCAGCGACTATGCCAGCGACTTTGACTCCATTCCTCCAGCCTCCCTAACCCCTGTCAACTACGAGACTCAGCGAGACAGACAACGCATCCATTCCTCCCTGTGGTGAGTTTATCAATTTGTTTGTGTTGGTGAATAATCTGGCCTCGATTGATAGGGTTGTGAACGGATGAGCTGGGATTTCTTTCACATTGATAGAATGTAAAAATTCTTGTTTGCCGAATTGATGATATAATCAGTAATCAGTATGGTGGATTTGATGGAAGGAAAAGCAATGTATCTGAATTACCTTCATATTCCCGTTGTGTGCTCTATACTCACTTTTGGTGATGAGACTTAGATTAGATGTCCCTCAATTTCTCAATGTGCTATTTTTCTCAAACTAATATATATGTTTACCATCTTTGCAAGACTTGGGACTTTCAGGTTAGGATAATTCATGTGTAACTATAGGTTGCTGCGACTCCAGATCCTAACTAACATTTATTGTATCAGGATCAGCGTAAAACATCCAGATGGATCAGTAACAACATCAGCAACCACCTCCTCCTACAACGACCACATCTTCGGTCACTGCAGTTAAAAAAAAGAGAAAAAGGGTTGTTGCAGCTGATGATCAATAGCCTGCAATAAAGAAGATACAATATGTCTCTTGGGTTTGGGATCATATGGCGAACATCCCTGATTCTGTACCTAAAGAGGCGAATGCAATCATTGTGGTGCAGTTGTTGGATGTGATAGCAAGAAGAATGGAACGACAACTATTATCAACCATCTTCATAATGCTTGTGATGAGTATCAGGCATTCCTAAATCTCCAACACCCGCAACAGGGTACACCTTCCTTTGATCCGACGACGAGGACAAAGGTTACCAATGACGACATGAGGCTTCAAGTATATGATGAGGAACTGATATGACGAGCTCTTGCCAAGATGATTATAGTCGATAAGCTGCCTTTTAGAATTGTGGAGAAGGAAGGTTTTTGGGAGTACTCTTATGTACTACAACCCAGATTTTGTATTCCATCTACGCAGGCGGTGGTCAGTGATTGTATGACCCTCTTTTGGGAGGAGAATACAAAATTGAAGCAACAAATATTAGAGTTGGATCTCCGTTTGTATTTAACCACGAATACGTGGACCTCCATTCAAATTATGGGCTATATGGCAGTCACATGCCATTTTATCGATGCTAGATGGGTCCTTCACAGGAGGATCTTAGCTTTTCAGAAGGTGCAGGGTCACTCACGTAATTATGTTATATATTCCATCTATATAGTATTTGTGTAATATTCGTACAGTTTGTGTTTATGTTATGTATGTTTATTATTTATATTATATATTTGTCTTTTGTAGGTGAATCTTTGTCACAGAGTTGGGGCATGTTTTAAATGATTGGGGTTGAGGAAGCTGTTAATTGTTACCGTATACAATGCTTCTGCCAATGATGTGTGTTTGAGCCTTCTCCAGCAAAGACAACGCTTGACATTATGGAAGGTGCAGGGAGGTATAATCCTAAACCATGATCATTTGCACATGCGTTGTTGTGCACATATTCTGAATTTATGGGTGATGGGTACGTTAAGCGATTTAGATGATTCTGATAAGAAGATCGCATCATATGCAAGTTTGTCATGTCATCACCTTCTATACGGCTGCATTTAAAAGGGCATGTGATACATATTTTCTTGATTCTAGAGGGATCGTGAAGTTGGATGTTCCCACTAGATGGAACTCCACATATGATATGCTTGTGACGGAAGATAAGTATAGTGAAGCATTGAAAACTTTATTTTCTGTTGATACCTACATTGATTGATTGTTGAAAATGTTGGAGGGTTGTATACGTGTTGTGGAGTCTGATTGGGAAAGAATGCAGGTATCTGTGCACATATTACAGCTCTACTATGATGCTACACACATCTTCTCGGCTTCAAAGAAGCCAACATCGCATAGATTTTTTAGCAAATATCCAAGATACAAAAGTCATTAGCTGAGTTGAGTTCTAGTGATGACGACTTTGTGGCTGATATGGCAAAGAGGATGCAAAGCAAGTTTGATGGCTATTAGGGAGAGCTACTAATAACGAACTCGAAGTGCAAGATTAATGAATTTCTTTTCGTGGCGGCTATTCTTGATCTCGTTAGGAAGTTGAAGTTAAATTTTGGTTTGAGAGGTAACTTTAACACGTTATTGCATTTGAATACTGATTTTAAGGAAGTGCTTCTTTACTCAATAAAATGGTTACCATTTCATTTTCGTTGGTTTATATTTCATAGTTAGATATGCTTTTAATAGTTATCTATGCTTCTCATTTGAGAGTTTTTTTCCTAGTTAGCTATGCTTCTCATTTGAGATTTTTTTTCCAAGTTAGCTATGGAGAGTTTTTTCCTTTTAACGAAGGTGTTTTTTTACTCCGTTTTGTTTAGAGGTCAATACTAAACATATGTGTAATTCCTTTGTTGATGAGTTTGAGGATTTTTGTATATCTCATCTATATATTCATATATTATAGATGCATTTTGCACACAGGATATGGAAGAACGATCCTGACAAACAAAGAAGAAAAAAAGAAGTGGACAAAGTTAAACAGATCGTTCAAAACGTGTTAGATGAATACAATGACTTGCCACCACCGGCAAAGGCTCAACCCACCGTGTCTATTGGAACTTCAAACACAGATTATTTCTAAAAAATTTACGTCATAGTGTTTTCTTATTTTATTTCTCAATTGTCATAACTCGTACTATATTACAAATACAGCTCATTCTGGTGCTGATGAACCCGAGTTTAAGTCATACAAGGAACTTAATGAGAAAACAGATAATAAAAGTGAGTTGAACAGGTATCTTAATGATCCATGTGAGCTCGACAACCCAATATTTAATATCTTGGCATGGTGGAAGACGCATGAGCGTAAGTTTCCTGTATTGGCAAGGATGGCGCGAGATATATTGGTTATCCTGGTATCCACCATATCATCAGAGTCAGCTTTTAGTACTGGTGGGCGAGTGGTAGATCCACATCGGAGTTATTTATTTCCTTCTACAGTTGAAAGTTTGATATGTGCTCAAAATTGGATAGTCTTTTTTCTGGCACTATTGAAGATTTTGCCACACTATTTTTGGATGACTATGAAGAGGATCCCAATATGATCCCACTAAAGGTATGTAATAATAACATATCTATTCAACTCACTTAAATATTAATATCTATTCAATATATTTATATTTGATTTTGATTGATTCAGGTATCCACGCAGATCAAGGTCGCATTATCAACTCACTTAAATCACTTTGAGTTTAAGTATTTGATTGAGATTATGAATTTCTCTTCTAATTTTTGAGACATTATGGACATGTATTTAAGATTATGACATTCTCTTTTATTTTTGGAGACATTATGGACATGTATTACACTACAAGCCATCTATATCCTTCCAACACAATATTTGAGGAAAAAATAAAATTAGGTCGGTAACCGACGGTAGTGATAACCATTTCTCTGTTACCGACCAAAGTCGGTCGGTAGCAGTAAGCGATCGGTACCCCTAGTTATGGACATTACTTTGGAAATAAATGATGTAAAGGAAGGATTGTGCTGACTGAACTAAGAAATGATCTTGACCACACATGAAATAGAGATGTACACGGCTAAGATTTATAAGGGACCAATTACTCCAGTGTGTTAATTTCTCTAGTCAATTCTTTGAGAATAGGTCGTATTTTTCAAAAAAGCCTAGGATAGCCAATTTCCGACCACCACCATCGATTTCCGACCACCACCATCACATTCCCCCATCAGAAACCATGGTAACCTAACCCTGCCATTGCAATTTGCAACCCCGTCCCCTCCCTTGTTATGCCTTAGGCAGCAGGGGATGCCCAAACTTACCCTTTAGGTCGAACTGAACCCGTTAGGTTTAAATGGCCCCCGACCGGAATTCGGGGAGTATACAGTGGAAAAAGAATTGTATAGTGTGTAGTGTGCTCGTGCCACTGCAGGAATGGTCGGCCAGCGGGCCTGCGCAAAAGTGTTAAATACCAGCCCACCTGTCACACTAATCTTGCAGTGCCACATAGGCACTACACCCTATACAATTCTTCACCGATTATGGGTCGGGCCCGATTTTCCCGAATTCAACAGTGGACGTGAAGCAACCTCAGGGCTTTATGGATTCGGCCCTCATCATGTGTGCAAGTTGCTTAACACTGTTTAGTATTTATAAACTGAAATATGTTCCACGAGCCTTATACTCGAAGCTTCACCTCTCACTCCAGAGTTTGAGACTTGTAAACTCTAAGACGCCTCCCAATTCATTTTCCAGTAGTATGGCGCAATGATGTATGTGTTGTTTTATGTTGATGATATCATTATTACGGAATCGGACTCTGAAGTAGTTTAGTACTTTTTCTCCACTCTTCAACATTGGTTCTCAATCAAGGATCTTGATGATCTTTATTACTTTCTCAATGTTGAGTCACATCTCCACACTCAGGGCTTACTATTATCTCAATGTAAGTATGTGCTAGATTTATTGCACCGACAAAATATGTTGGATGTCAAGCCGATTACTACACTATTGGTGCCCGATCATAGTGTGTCTCTTCTAGATAGTCATTTACTTGAGAATGCGACTGAGTATCATGTGGTGGTGGTGAGCAATCTTCAGTATCTATCGCTCACCAGGCTGGGCATTGCCTTTGTTGTCAACATGGTGTCTCAGTTTATGCATCGTTGTACCATTGCTCATTGGGCCACTACAAAGTGCATGCTTCGGTACTTTTGTGGTTTTATAGACCACGGTCACTTTCGTTGTCATACCTCCTGTTGTGGATGAATCGTCCAGATCTGGCAAGTAAACACGAGAAAGGTCAGTTACAGGATGTATAAAATATACAAATCGAAATATAACGAAATGTATA